>CAODLS011177193.1:0-11660 GCA_948243855.1 Flueggea neowawraea
TCTCAAGAGGATATGAAAGTCTAGTACTTCTCCCATCCTTGTAAAGAGCATATCCAAACACTCTCTGAGCATCAATTTCTTCCACACAATCTGCAGCCAAGGCACACAGGTTACACTCTTGGACTAAACGATAAGATGTCAGTAAGTAAATCTTCCCAAAATTCAGCACATTATTTATCTCAAATCTTTCCATTCCTCACCAAGTATGCATAACAAGAGAAATCTTGTTTTTAGTTAAGACCATTACCTTCAAGTCCCAATTCAACTAATTTTAGATACCCCCCTGGTTGGAGAAGTTCACCAACAATTCTGTCAGGCTCTGTCAAGTCTCTTTCTATAACATGAACCCTCCTTCCATCCTGCAACGAAGATAAAAAGAAAAAAAAAAGAAGCTTTTAGTTTAGAAAAATCTGGAAATTTTCTCAAGACAAAAAAAGAACAAAAAAAAAGCAAATGACCTTGGTCTAAAAATTCAAATAAAAGAGCATACAAAGTGACAAATGGAGTAGATGCAGTCGTGTGAACCCAATATGGTGACAAGTACATCTTGTAGTAAATTTAACAAATACATAAAACAGAATTTGACTTCCCAGAGGGGGGGGGGGGGGAGCCCTCAAAAAGCTAGAATGGCTTGAAACCACCAAACCCAACTTACAGATCCATGGAATGGAGCTGCAATTCAGTCTAATACGAGTTGTAAATCAAAATTAGATGTACCATTTAAAGAATTGCTTACCCATTTCTTTGGTCACTCACAGTTAATCCATCAACCAAATTAAACATAATTAGTCACAAGTTAGTCAGACAGTGATAGTAACATTAATTTAATTGAAATTTTTTATCTATTTTAAATTTAATCACCACATGCTTCCGGCACGATTGCGTCAACAAGCTCCAAATGTTTATTATAATAACAATTTGAATAATACAGAAATGTGCAGACTCAATCTAAGAAAATTAAAGGAAAAAAAGTGTCATTCTTTAATGAAAATAGCGTTAAAAATTCTCAATTTTTAATCGCCAACTTTGAAAAAATATATATACACGTTATTCTAAATTTGAACAAAAATCTGTTAACCTTTCCAAGAGTGTAAGCGAGGGCAGAACCGGCTACGCCAGCACCGACAATGATGATGTCATCGCCGGAAGATCCATCACCGGTGACTCCAATGTGAGGCGAGCAGCGAACATCTCTGTTCTTGGCGTCGTTCTTGATCTTGTTCGTGACATTACGGCTTCTAAAGAAATAAAGAAGAAAGAGAAGGCCAAAGAGGGAAGCAAAGAAAGTGGGGACCACCATCTTCTTCTTCTTCTTCTGACTAAAAATATGGCAATGATGGTCGGAAGAAGAAGAGGAGGAGGTAGAGGTAATGCCGTAGGAGGAGGAAGGTGGGTTCTTCTTGTTTTTGTGGTGGAGAGATGGTGGAGAGAGAGAGGGGTTTCTATATATAGAAACAAAGCCAAATGGTGAATTATTATGACAATCAAGATTGTTGTTTCTATTGTTGTTGTTAATACTAAAACAAGAAGTACTGGAGTTTACTAGACTCATCGGAGCTGCACACACACGTTTAATGTTTTTGCTTTTTTTTGTGATTTCTTTTTTTCCTTTTGGGTTTTCATGACTAGACAGTAGATGCGTGGGTTTTTGGTTGTTTCTCAAAAAATTTTACCTAGACTTGATTTATGTTGTACGCGTACACTAGGTAAATTAATAATTAATATTTGACACAAAGGAGGTTGATAGGTTATGCATAAGTGTGGGGTGGAGGTTTTGATGATCATCCTGTTAGTCTTGTTGCTTGGAATATAGTTTGCCAACCGAAATGTAAGGGGGCCTCGGGTTTAGGGATTTAAGACACTGCAACAATGCTTTTATGATGAAGCTTGCTTGGCAGCTGATCAGTAATCGGGATAAACTCTGGGTATGCATGCGAAATATATGAAAAAGGAGGAGGGTGTTCCTCTTTATTTAAAAACTGATAGAAGCTCGCATCTGTGGATTAAGTGGCATAAAGGGAGGGAATTAAGTGGATTGTGGGCAATAGGAATATAATTTATTTATCGAAAGACTTGTGGGTTGGTATATACCAAAGAAGACGAGAATTGGAACTGGGTTAAGATACAAAGTTTGTTGCCTGATAATGTGTGTGCTATAATTGCAGGGATAAAACCTCCAAGCGCCAATGACGGAGAAGGCCAAGTTTATTGGAGTTAGAGCTGCTCAGGGGTCTTAGAGATTCTCAAACTGAACCGAACATCCGAATTGAAAAGAATCGAAACCGAAAAGAGCTGTTGACTTTTGAATTTTTCCTAATCGAATTGTCCCGAAATTTTTATTTGGGATGGTTCTGGATCTTATGTAATACCCTTACTGAGAATCGTCCTGAACCAAAGAACTAAAACTATTACCAAAAATTTTACATACATACATACATATACTATATACACAAGTGTTCAAAGATGTTCATAAGTGTACATAGGTGTTCAAAAGTATACAAAGATGTTCAAAGGTGTTTATAGGTGTACAAAGGTGTACAAAGATGTCCATAGCTGTTCAAAGATATTCATAGTTGTTCAAAAGTGTTCAAAGGTGTACATAGGTGTTCAAAGATATACATAGGCGTTCAAAGGTGTACATAGGTGTTCAAAAGTGTTCAAAGGTATACATAGGTGCTCAAATGTATTCATAGTTGCTTAAAGGTGTACATAGATGTTTAAAGGTGTTCATAGATATATAAAGGTGTATAAAGATGTTTATAGGTGTTCAAAGTTATTCAAAAGTCTTTATAGTTGTTCAAAGGTGTACATAAGTGTTCATAGGTGTACAAAAATATACAAAAATGTCCAAAGGTGTACAAAAATATTCATAGGTGTACACACTAAATGTTATTAAGTAACATACACACTAAATGCTTCTTCTTTTTTTAAAGACATTAAATACTCTAATACACAAATGTTATTATTTATTGAACATTAGTTGAAGTATTCTTAATCTTAACCACTTAAATCTTTCAATTATAACTACAAAAAAATCTCTCAATTAATCCAAACAAGTTTTGAAAAAACAAACATTCAAAGTATAATTATACAACTTGTAAGTAAAAAATATTTATTATTATAAATTATATTTTTATATATATTTGAGTTTTTAATTATTTAAAAAAATATTAAACATACTATTAATTTTAAAAAAAAATAAGTGTAAATTATAGAGCCAATACTACATCGTTTTACTCAAAACTACGTAGTATTGACTCGCTAGTTGAAAAAAAAAATACATACCAAATAAAATAAAACACGCAAACTCAAAATCAAAACAACCCTCCCTCAAACACTCACGCACACAGACAAACAAAATCAAACCAAACCAAACCAAACCATACCATTTAGCAAGTCCAAACCAAACCATAGCAGAACAATCTAGTATAAACCAAACCAATAAAGCTAAAATGGCAAAAATCGGGTCAGTACATTTATTATATGTTAAGAGACCACGGAACCGAGGGAGGTCATGAGACCATGCTGGACCCCCTCAGGTCCACCACTGGTTATCGAGATATCTGGGTAGAGAGCAATAACCTCATTGCTATTGATTGGATCAAGAGGAAAGAGGTAGTTGCTAACCTACAATGGGCTCTAATTAAGGCTATCCAGAGGTTGTTTTGCAGAGTTTGGAATATAAACATATCTCATGTTTATAGGGAGTGTAATGGTGAGGTTGATTGGCTAGCCAAGCATGGCCATTCTTACCCAATAGGTCTTCGTATCCTGAAAACCCTTTTACAGGATTAAGAGTTCTTGCTAATGGTTAGGTTAGGAATTTATTCTAAGTGTTTGTTTCTAATTATTGATGTTCTGATTTTTTTTCTTTAGTGTTTGGTTGTGTAACTGTCACGACTTGTTTTTGGACTATAACTGGCGTACGAGACGAACCGTTTAACAGAGCTTTGTCTATCTCATACAAGCCTCAAAGATTCAGAAATATTACACGTTTAAACATTTTAAAACATTTATTTAAAACATATAATAAAACGGGTTTATCATATATCAAAATATATGTATATAAAAACATATGTAATATAAGTATACAAAATAATTGTATAAATACTGAAAACAAAATCAAGACAACCCAGTAACCTGACAGTATTTCGGTGCGGAGCTCTATAAAAAACAAACAAAGCCCGAAAAGGCGTATTAACCAAAAGACATCTTACTGATATCTCAGATGCGGCATAGTTGTCAAAACCAAAAATCTATCAACCTTGAGAACAATGATCAAAAGTAGACAAAAAGTAAAAATGAGGTCAGAATCCAGTGAGAAATAACACTCCAGATTACCTCACACGTACCTCAGAAAGATTGGTTTGAAAACGGTTCAAAAATACAGCATGCAAATATAATAAAAATATACATACATATACACGCTACATAGGTAGTAGTAGTAGTATTGCCTCAAAATCATTTCAAAAACGATTTCATACAAAGCATACAACATGCAGGAAAAAACATCGTAGTTTAATTTTAATTTCAAAATCAAAGTCATAATATCAAAGATATAGGACCAAAACAAACAGGCTATGGACTGAGCCAACAACCAAAATAGAGGTAATTGTGGACTCCGTCACTGATCAATAACAAATCATGCGTTTAGCGTCCAGAACACATGGCTACCATCATCTCTGGTAGCTGGGATCTATCAAAACATTGGTATACCAAAAGCTACGTACCCTGTAGCGTAAGTGTCTCGTACAAAACCAAACCATACTACATAAGTATGAAATTATAGGCATGCAATTCAAAATTCAAAACAGAGAATATATATATATATATATATATATTTTCAAAAAAATAAAAGTGAATATTTATTCACATAATTTATTTATTATTTTAATCAATTCTCGGATTAGTCAAATTAGAGAATAGTGTGAACACAACAAAAACGAATACAGTTTCGAGTCACAATATATGTGTCTGAAGCTGCTATTCACTCATTTGGATGTCCTAGCTGACAATCCAAATCAAGCGCCACTAGTCGATGGCTGGTCGTGCTAGTAGGGTCATGAAACTGAAAATAATATCAGATACAAAGCATATCAGAGTCAAAGCAAAGTATGATGATGATACTGTGGCGGTACCGAAATACATGCACATGCATATGCAAATCCAAATACTCAAACGATGCCCAAAAACCCATCCCAGTCGAAAATCTAACCCTTTTGACCCAAAAATCGAAATCTACATAAATTTATGATTTGGTCCAAGAACTTTTGTAAAATTATATTTTAGTCCTTAAAGTCCTCAAAAATAACCAATAAGCCCCAAAATTAAACCTCTAACTCTTCAAACTTGAAAGATACGAAAAATTACATCATTTGTCCTTCATAACTACAACTTACATTTTAGTCCTTAAAGTCCTCAAAAATAACCAATAAGTCCCCAAATTATACCTCTAACTCTTTAAACTTGAAAGATACGAAAAATTACATCATTTGTCCTTCAGAACTACAACTTAGTCGAGTGAAAAGAATTCTCACTCCAGTAAGTCAAGCTTGGATTACTCGAGTGACAAAAGATCTTACTCGAGTAATCGGGACACTGACTTACTCGAGTAACCGAATGGCTTACTCGAGTAATTCATTTCTTAGAATTCCCAAAACTCAATCAAATCTTGATTTCATCGATAAAAATTGCAATTAATCACCCACTTTGACTCTAATCAACCTTCTGAACACAAATCAAAGGTCCTTTTCATCTAAATAACTCAACATCACCCAAGATCAACCCAACCTGATTTGACCTAAACAAATTTATGTTCATCCTCAATTCTTATGATTTCAAGCCATATATAGGTGTTTTTACACTCCCAATGGCAAGATCTAACATCCTCAAATACTTATCCCAACAGAAACAACATGGATCTAACCCTATGAGCATTCATTCAAAACCTTAGAATGATAAATCTTTCACAAATGAAGAAATCTAGTACAATTGAAGGAATGCAAGGGTGTAAAAGCTTAATCTTACCTTAAAGATGTTATAGAATCAAGGAAAAGCTCTGGAGACAAGGTCTGGACGGGTTTGAAGTGTTTGAGAGTGAGAAAGAAAAGTGAAAGATGTAATAGTCAGGTAAGGGGGTATTTATAGACTTTATGCCCGAACAAGCACTTGCTCGAGTAACACATGATGTTCACTCAAGTAAATCTTTCCCCAGAATCATTATGCATTCTTTGCTTACTCAAGTAACTCACAAGCTCACTCAAGTAAGTCCATGCAATCTCATTCGAGTAACATACTTTGTTACTCGAGTAATCGACCTTCCAGTTACTCGAGTAGTACACTTCTTACTCAAGTAACTCCTCTTAAAACGCCAAAAACAACAACTTTAATACCTCAAAGCTCTGGATCAAATTGGAGATTCATCAAAACCTTATTGAAAAGAGCGGGATATTACAATAACCATGGTATTCATCCATCATAAGTGAGGACATTAATAAGTTTGATAGGTACCACTCTTTTTTTTAAAAAAATTGGCATTAGACATACACCAATATATTAAATTAAACATGCACCAATATAGAATTCACTAATATATATGTTACTTTTTACTTCCTCCGTCCTAATTTGATAGACATTAACTAACTTTCACTGAAATTAAGAAAGGGTAATTTTAGTAGTTGAAATCATTTAATTCTATACGATTTTCTATTTATGCCCTTTGACAAAGTGTTTTGATAATTAATGAATTAGTTAAGAGAAAAATTAATTAAGGACAAATTTGTAACTTTTCTAATAATAAATGCAAGAAAAAAAGAAAAGTGTGCTTTTGTTTTGAAACATCTAAAATAAAAAAATATGTCTATCAAATTAAGACGAATGAAGTAATTCACTTGGTATATATATAGAGATATGCATTAAATTTAGGTAATAATTTTTCTGTTAATATTCACACAGAAAACACTAATAGAAAACAGATAAATGACAAGAAGACAGAATTGTAACACAGTTTCAAATCCATGTGCTAATATACTAAAATTTTAAAATTCGTGACAAATTTGACCGAAAATTCATTTTTTTTTAATTTAATTAATAGGCCTTAAAGTTTGGTGCTTTTTTGTCTGTCGTTAGGTTTGGGTGTTTTCTTCCACTTCTTTCTTGCATTCTGATTGTTATTAAGATCTTCGTTGTTTCACTGTTCAGTATTTTAGTAATTAATTTAATATTTAATATTAACTGATGTCAATTGTTTTTTAGTTTCAATTTAGTAGAGATTTCATATCACATAAGTGTGTAGTTTCATTTTAACGCCTCGTTCAAACGATTATAGCATATAACATATTTTTAAAAATATACAGTATATTTTGTATATTTTTATTTTTTATTATTTACTCATAATTAATTATTATAAAATTTATCAAATATATTATATACTTTACTCTCCTAAACAACTTCTAAAATATGTCATATGTTATTTCCCTCTTATTTTATATGAGGCTTTTTGTTATTTAAAACATTTAAAAAAACAGACAAATCATATATTTTACTCATTTTTTCTTCGTATTCCTCTTTTTTCTGAATTTGGAAAAAAAATTAGTGCTGTAATTACAGACGTAAGTGTTACGGGTTGAGTTTCTCGCCTTCTCCTTGTGGGTGAGTTGAGACCGTACAAAAAAAATCATCGATAAATAAACACTATCAATTATTACAAAAATGTACTCAAGAGGAAAAAAATGTCACTAATTTACGACTCTTCTTAAACTACTAACAAATGGATCCCCTGGTATTTCTGAGGACATTTTTCTGCCATATTATTTTTCTTTCGTCTGCTCCAACGTTAATTTGCGAAAATGAAAGACTGGAAAGTGAGGATACAATGACAAAAAGTATATGTGTGTGTAATTGTGGAGGAAATTGACGCAACAGCGAAGGGTGTGAATTTAGTGTTGATGTTAGTGAACAATACGACAGTGGATTAATAAAGCCGTTGAGGTCCACGCACACTTCCCTGATGTGTGGCTCTCATAAAATACCATACTCAATCGAATCTCTTTTTCTTTTATACTCCCAACACTTTTGCAATCTATTGCACAAAAAAGACAACAAGTATGCAATCTCAATCTTAATTTAATTAAAACACGTAATTACACCTAATTTTTGGTATACACTTTTATTCTTATTAGTATTATCATTAGAAGGTGATCAACTCTAATTGGATGACAATCAACGTTCCCCATCAGAAAATGACATTAATCTACTTCGCATTAACGTTTGTTCGGTAGAAGTTACCTGTTTTGTCAAATTATAACAAAGCAATAGCTTTGTTTTTCAAGGAAAACAATAGATACCTGTTTGGAAGTAGGATCATAATTGAGCCTGATCATTTACAAGTTTATTTATCGAGCTTGTTCATTTATATAATAATTTCTATAAAAACCATCTCAATAATTAACATTTGAAGATATTAAACACATTATTTAGCTCGAAAAAGAATTAGTATTTATTTTGTAAATGTGCTCATTTATTATTCATACTTATTCAGGTCTTAAAAAGACGTTAATTTCTTTATTTTTTTCCGATGCAAACTGTTTCTGCAATTTACCAGAAACAAATACCACCAAATGGAAACAAAATGTGTTTCAATTACTTTCACCATTAAACCTCATCGTCGCCCTAGATGGAGGATCGTTTCTTTCTTTCCTTTTTTTCCCCTTTTTATTTCTCCATACTGTTCACTACTGTGAATTCTATACGGCTGTAGCTCATTCATAATGCACTATATATATGCCAAATCTTTACTATCTTGAATGAAACAAATTTATAAATGAACGGATATTTTAACAAGTGACTCGTACAAAACTGAGTGCAAAGTGATCAATTTAGACAGATCTTTTCTTTTTCTGCTTCAGAGTATCATTGCCGCTATTTCCTTCCCTCTTCATCTTCCCTTTGCCAGCTCTCTTCGGTGCCTAACACCAAAAATCCAGAAAGTTAAACCATTGCTTGCAGTTTTAGCAATAAACAATGCAGGTTTTGTAAAATCAGCAGAATTCAAGAACCTTTGACAAAAAAAGTTTTACCTCGGCAGAGAAAGTCTTCAGAGGGTCTCTGCTCTTCCCAAATTTTCTCTTGGATCGTGCGCTGAGTTTAGGGTTTTTATTTCCCATTGCAGCTCTTGCTAGCTTGACCATCTTTCTTGCTTCCTTTGTCGTGGCATCCAGTAGGTAGTCAGGCACCTCACGAAGATGGGGAGCAGGAGGCTTCTTGCTTAGAACTTTGTCATGTTTCAATAGATCTAATCCAGTACAAGTTCAAAAGCAAATTTAGAAGTTGGCCACAGCAGAACTGGACAACCACATCAAGTTTATAAATCAATTGCTTTCTTACCAAGGTCCCTTGGATGAGCTTCAAAATGGGCCTTCAACCTAAAATAGAAAAGGAGGTGGCTCATCAGGAAACTACAGAGAAATAGAAATCCATTCTTCGCAGAGATGCAGAATAAAAATATAAACAAAAGATGCAGGTTTTCCACTACAATAATAGATTAATTACACTCTCCTGATAAGCACAATTCTGTAAATGCACGTCAATCGAATGGGAAAGCAATAGCCAGTGTACTAGATACTCACTTCTCAGAGTTCAATATCTCATTCCTCAGATCCTGAGCACGTGCTTCCCTCACAGCAATTCTCGTCACTCTTAGCAGTGTCCTGCAAAATCAACCAATTTCACTTGACAAACTGTGGATTGTGTGATCCATCTTAAAAAGGAAACAGAGTAAAGAGAGAACCCTGAGATGATTAGCCAGTAAAATTAAAAAACTGGTAGACAATTCAGGGAAGGCAATCATGATGACATATACAACCACAACAAAAGAATTTAGAGCATCAAGTAATCAATGAACCTCAGCTCTGTATCGCAAAGACTCCACTGCATTCTTAGTAAGCAAAGGGAATGGAACAATAAGGTTTGAGTCCTTGTTCTCATCATCCCTCAAAAAGGATTTTATTTCTTCCAGAATTTCCATCTCATCCGAAGAAACCTGTCCACAGAAAAGTGTGAATAGAAATCCAGTATTAGATGGACCCTTTTGCCAATTTTTACAAACTAGGAAGCTTTCAAGCGTGGAGTAAAGTAAAAATGAAAATCTTGATTCTAAGCTTCCTCCAAAAAATAGAAAGATTTTGCAAGATAAGCTCACAAGGGAAATGGAAGCACCGGTATTGTATGCTCTTCCTGTGCGACCAATCCGATGAACATAGCCCGCAGCATTTTTAGGCATATCATAATTTATAACCTGCACTCAAGACAACAATGGAACAGTTCAGAGTTTAAATAGACCATTTCCTGAAACACCAAAGTCCAATTCATCTTACAAATAATACAGCCTGATCATTTCAGAAATTACTGACTCCTCAAAAGTTAAATGATTAGCTTACCGTGTATACGTTTTTAAAATCAATCCCCCTTACTACTCCAAATTCAGCATTCAAATTTTGTTTGGCACACTTTCTAGTCTTTTTTGACTCGGTATGAGGGTTCCCATTGGTTTTGTCTCTCTTTTGTTTCACTATCGTCAGTTGCAATCAAATAATTGAAAAGCCCAGCATTGAATTCCTGGAAAAATCAAGCATTATTAATTACAGATGATGTTCTCACAGAACTAGCTCACCACTCCAATATCCTAAAAAACGATTGACCATTGCTTTGCTTCTCACAGGAAATAGACCATCTTTAGCGTCACTGAAATTCTAACTTTTCCAACGATTTGAAATTGAAATTACCTCAATAAGATGGAGGCGAGAATTCTGGGGCAACTCAACATTTAATACAGCAGACTTGATTCCAAACTGTCAAAGACCAATGATACAAACAATGCTTGACAGCAAGCAGCAGAATGAACAAGATAAAATAAATATCATTGGTGGAAACATATCAACGAAAGGTAGTTTGATAATTGCATTAATTAAAACTAGCAAGCAAGTGTTCAACTTCAAGAATAAGAGTGAAGAGAAAATTGCAGATCATCTCAATAGGCCTAAAATTTTCACTAACATGTTCAAATAAATGGTGGTTATCTTTCTCTCTCTCTCAAGCGCAATCATACACAAACTAAAAGGAAATGAATCTACAAAATTTAACAAACAAGAGATTCACAGTTTTGAATAACTTCAAGATTAGGTGATCAGTTTTTCAACATAAGAAACTAATAGAGTAGGAACTCAGAAATGCCAGCCAAACCCAACTTATTGGGAACTCAGATATTACAAAGTCTAAGGTTGACCTAAAAAGATAAGATGCAGCTACATTTGGGTAATACTTTTTTGAACATGCCACAGAAAATACCATTTAGCTAGACAACCAATTCAGCTATTCAATTTGTAGGTTGCAGTTGCATCACAAACAACAAATTAGCAAGAAAGGACTTGAATAGTACCAATGATATCTGACCAAAAAAAAAAAGTACCAATGATGCTCAGTAAAATACCTTTTCCAAAAAGAGCTTCAATCTGAAACTCATATCTATTGTGTTGGTAAATATCAAGACTTTTTTCTGAACAAGCTCCAACTTTAGAAGGGCAAGAAAGTGCACTAACTTGTCATGATCACTACAAGAAATCTGAAAAACAGTGCAAAATAAAACCATTAGGAAAACAATAAAC
>CAODLS011177437.1:0-50852 GCA_948243855.1 Flueggea neowawraea
CGAACAAGGTTTGAGGAATTAAGTTGCATTCAATTTATAGTTCGACTTGAGTGATTCAAAAATAGTTATGACTTTGGATATGATTAGAATTTGATAACAAATATATGGAATGACATATGGAGTTGGGTCATTTGGGCCAATTTATTAACTGAGTATGATGAGACTATGGGATTTGGATATCAAGTGAATAAATTCTTGAGTTATTTAAGTCATCTTCAATAGTGATAATTGAGTATGCTTTGTATTTGTTGCAATTGGGGTTGTCATTTGAGTTAGGAAATACAATCATGATTTTTGGACCGAGATGATTTTTTTGAAAATTAATTTGGTTGATTTCTTTGCTCCATAAGTCAGATGGATTAGTGGGAATTTTGATGCTCAATCTATGACTGATGTTTGAGGTTATGTTTCCGAAAGGTGGTTTTCAGTCCCTTGGATTTGATATCGAGTATGTACAGATTTGGGTGTAATAATGAGATAAGATTTGAAACTTGATATTTTAGACTGTCGTCAGAGTTTGAGAGATTATGTATCTTTGCAGTGATGACCAATGGAGGTCATGGTTTATCATGGAGATAATAGGTTGATCCAAGGTGCATTTGATTCATTTGAAATTTTGGCTATGAGAGCTATTCTTTTAGTTTGCCTTTGTATGTTTTGCACCTCAAATATGTTCTTTTCATTTTGGATATCCTTGAACCTTTAGGTATTGGAAGTTTTGTTTCTCAAGTGTTCTGTTTCAGATTCGTTCCATGTCTAGTTTTTGCTAACAGTTAATGGTTAGATATAATATTTTCTCTAATGGGCCATCATTAAACATTCTTTAAAACCATTATTTGCCTTTCCAGTGTCCACACTTGTTCGTTTATGCATTTGCACTAGTTTATACCCTCTATCTCAGTAGTGACAGTTCTCAATATCTTCTATCTTTGTTTCAAAATATTCAACAATGATTTTTGCATGTATGTAATCACTACATACATAAGTATGCATCCTCTGTTTCTGCATCTACATTTCTCTGCATCATCTGGCTCTGCATCTGCATTTTTCAGTATCTTTTGTCTTTGTCTTTGTTCATGCATTTTCAACATCTTTTGCCTCTATCTCTAAATTCTGTCTCTATATCTGTCTCTGTATACTCTGCATCATTTTTTGCGTATCTGAGTTTGAGCGAGTTTGAGCTCTGTTGGGTTCGCGATTTGGTATTTGTAATGTATCTATTGAGCTTCGAGGTTATGATTTACCTTCAATATTTAGACTTGATGCCTGATGAGGAGATTTGGAGTGACCTTAATTTCGAGACTTAGGTTAGATTTTAACCTTGATATGATTTTTCTGGAAATTCGAGGATGAATTTCTTTCGAGGGGAGAGTATGTAATGCCCTGAGTTTTTCTTCTATAAATATTGAATTATTAGAAAAAAAATTTTTTTTTATAAAAGAATATGAATAAATCCTTGAATTTATGAATGAAATAATTGGGACAATTATTATGTTGAGAAGTAGGAAGGAATTAAAAATTTTAATGATGGTTGTGGTGACTTTTGAAAAGAAGAAAGGAGAATGGGTTGATTTGTAAATATAATAAAATAAAAGGGGGAAAATAAAAGAAGATGACATATTTATTATAGGAAGTCGGCAGAGAAGTGGAAAGAAAGAAAGAGAAGAGAGGAGGAGAGAGGGATAGAAGAGAGAGAAATTTTCAAAATGCTATAACTCGAGTTTTAGGCATCCAATCAACGAACCGTAAGTTGCTCCGTGTTCTTGGTGATGTGCTCTTTCATTTGAGACCTATGATGGGCCATGAAAATTTCGGAATCCAGTGACAATGAGGGAGGAAGTCAGGAAGGTTTTTGGGAGATTTTCGGCAAATGGGGAGGAGTTAGGATGTAAGGTTGCCACATTGGACTCCTCTCTTCAAGAAATACTGATATGGGTTGGTGGTCAATTTTCTGTTGAGATTTCGGTGACCGGCTGGCTACTTCCTAGCAAGACTTCCTTCCGATTTCAGCAGTGAATTTCAAAAATTTGGGACCAATCTTTAATGGGTAAGATGGGACTTCAAAGAGTTTAAGTGATTTTTATTTCTTATGGATTTAATTATTGAATTTTATATTGAGCAATTATTATGAATGTTGGTTGTTGATGATGATGATTAGATTAAGAAGTTTAGCGTGACATTAGATGACTTAGAGCGATTGATTACGGGATATGAGTTATTATGGTGTTTTTGGAATACTTTGCATTTAGGGACCAAAATGGAGTTTGGTATTTATGTTTGAAGATTTATTTGAATATTTTGATATTTGGGTATTTAAGAATGATTTTGGGACATTAAGAATTATTTATTAATTTGAAATGTTTTGAGGACTAGTTGGTATTTTTTTCCCGAAAGTCTGAGGACAAAAGTATAATTTTACACCAAGGTGTGATTTTTGGCTTATTATGTTAGAATTTGGTCTGCAATGAGTTTTTGGGCATTGTTTGAGGATCTGAGTCTACATACGCATATGCACACATTTTGGTACAACCATAGTACCAATATCACATTTTTGACTTTGTTTGATATTATTCTGTTTCAGCTCAGTTTGTTGTCCGAGGTGGTCAGCCATCCACTGATGTTTGTTATATAGTCAACTATATTATGTGATATCTGACCCTGATCTGAGATTTAGATTATTGGCTCGGCGTCTAAGTGAGTGAAATGACAGCTTCAAATACATAGGTTGTGTCTTCAAGCTATGTATATAGTTTTTGTTGCGTCTGGCTATGATCTGAAATTAAACTAATAATTATTTGACTAATTAATAATTCTGATTACGTGATTATTGATTTACAAGATTTCTGTTTCTGATATGTAATATTTATATATGGTATATATAAACATTTTCTGCAAAATGATTTATACTTTGCATGCTTGCCTGTTAATATTATTTATTTATAATATTTTGATCTGGGACATCTAGTTGTGGGGTATGTAGCTTTTGGTATACCAATGCTCTGTCAAGGTCCTAGTTACCGGGTAATGGGGTGACCGTGTATCCGGCCATATACATGCTCTATTTCGTATGATGGCAGGGTCCACAGTATTATTTTGTCGTTTTTGGTCCCATATTCTGATTCATATATATATATATATATATACACACACACACACTTTTGATACTGACTGACTGCATGTTATATGCCTTGGGTGCGAACGTTTTGGTGAAATGATTTTCTGCAAGCTACTACATATGTAGCATGTATACTATATGGTATCTTTGTGTATACGTATGCAATATATTTTTAAATTATTTTTAAATTATGTGAGGCCTGAAGCCAGTTTGAAGTATCTTTTCCTCATCAGGGATTCTTACCCCTTTTATTCTTTTGTCTATCTTTAAACCTATTTTTCAGCTGATACTTTTAACGCTCAACAACTGTCCGACACCTCGATCCCAGTGAGACATTTTTGATAGTAGTGAGTGCCCCTTATCCGGGCTCTACTTTTGATTTTTTTATTAGAGCTCCACATCGGGTTGTTGTTGGGTTACTAAGCTACATTTTCTATTTTGTATTTTGGATATTAGTTTTACACTTACTCAATATTACCCTATTAAATTTATGTTTATTTTTATATAAATACATGCTTTCAGTATAAAATGTTTTATACATATTAAATAATTGGATTAATGAATAATTTGGGTAGAATGTCTGTATCTCTGAGGCTTATGCGAAAACGGGTCATGGTTCGAAAACGGGTCATGGTTCGAAAACGTGTCATGACATGAAGGTAGAACACATCTAGAGGACAAAGAGCTCAATCCTTTGATATCCAAAATTGAAAGATTTGAAAGGGCAAACTGGGTGAATAGAAGAAGGGAGAGAATGGCGGAAAATCCTAGACCTCGAGATGTTCATGATGATGAGGCGAGAGTCGGCCAACTACCGAGAGCTGGCAATGGCAACCAAGTGTTGGTGTATATGAGCTTGCGAGATATTCAAAGACTAGTGATTGGAGCTTCACCATCTTGCATTTGTTTGAGCCCGACGGCTCGTAACTATGAATTAAAGAACATTCACTTTAACATGTTACCTTCATTCATGGTTTGCCATCAAAAGACCCATTGGTGTTCTTGAGGGAATTCTACATAACCATTCAAAACTTTCCATTACATGGTTTGGTGGAGGATGAGCTTCGAATGAGATGCTTCCTACACACTTTGAAGGATCGGGCTAAGAATTAGCTTATCAATCTTCTTGAAGGCTCTCTTAAAACTTGGAATGAGGTGTATGAAAAATTCATGATGAAATATTATTCACCTCAAAAGACAGTGGAATTGCGTAACAAGATTTGTTCTTTTTCATAAATGGAGGGCGACCCATTCCATGAAGAATAAGAGTGTTTCAAGATGCTTCTAAGTCAATGCCCACACCACCAATTTTCATTGGATTTGCTCACCTAATTTTTTTATGATGGCTTGACCATGCATGGGCAAACACTTGTTGACACCGCAACAGGAGGTTAATTTTGTGATAAAATGGTCGAAGAGGTGTATGATATTTACAAGATGCTTGCCACTAACTCTCAACAAAAGCGGTTCGACGAAGAAGAGCGGGCATTCATAAGGTAAACACTTCTTCTTCCAACTTGGCTTCTCAACTTGATGAAATGTCTATGAAGATGAATATGTTGATCAATAGAGGAGCTATGGTTACAGAACAATGCTTATTTTATGGCATAATAGGGCATAACGATACAAATTATGGGATGGCCCAATGCATAGATGTGAAAATGGAAGAAGTCCACTATATAGGAGATTTTGGAAAACCACAACTGAGTAATGATCCTTTCTCACACACATACAATCCGGGATGGCGCAATTACCCTAATCTTTCGTGGAAGGATCCAGTTGCTAATCAAGGTAAACCAATGGGATTTCAAAACTTTCAACCTAAACCACTACCTTATTAACAACAATAACCCCATCCACCACCCGCATAAAATACTGAAGATAATAACCACCTTTGGATGATCTTCTTATGCAACTCCTGTAAAAAATGGAGGCTAGAGATGCCAAGGTGGACCAAGCCATTCAAGTTCAACAAGCTTCCATCTTGAATCTCGAAAGACAAGTCAGCCAATTTGCAAAGATGGTTTCGAAAAGAGAAAAAGGGCAAGCTCCCAAGTACATCTCAAGTGAATCCAAGAGAAAGTGTGACAACTATATCACTTAGAAGTGGGAGAGCACTTAAGGAAACAAGTGTAGGGGAGGACCCTGAAGAGGAGGAGGCAACAACCAAGAACAATAGGAAGAAGCCAATGATGGAGGAACCCAAGGCAAAAGGTGGCGACAAAGTGATATTTGAAGATGACAACGAGCAACGAAAAGAAGATGAGGTAAAGCCTTATGTCCCACCAATCCCATTTTCTCAAAGACTTAAACCACAAACCATGGATGCCAATTTTATGAAGTTCCTTGAAATGTTCAAAAAGTTGGAATTGAACATACTATTCTTGGAGGCCATTTCCCAAATGTCAAATTATGCTAAGTTTTTGAAGGAGATAGTGGCCAATAAGAAGAAATTGGAGGAGTATGCTATGGTGACACTCATTGAGGAGTGCAGTGCAGTGATCTTGAACAAGTACCCTCCAAAGATAAAGGATATGGGAAAATTCACAATTCCATGTACATTTGGAAAATTGGAAAACATTAAGTCTTTGTGTGATTTGGGCTCCTCAGTCAACCTAATGCCTCAGTCCATTTACAACAAACTCGAGATTGGAGAGCTAGCACCTACTACCGTGACACTTCAACTTACGGATCGATCGATCAAGCATCCATTTGGAGTTGTGGAAAACATCTTGGTGAAAGTAGGTAAGTTTTTCTTTCCCGCTAATTTTTATATTTTAGACATGGATGATGCATGTGACACCCCTATTATACTTGGAATACCTTTCTTGGCAACTTGAGGGGTCACTATTGATTTGAGGAAAGGAAGTATAATCTTTAGGGTGGGTAAGGAAATTGAAGAATTTTATGTTTCTATGAATGAGCACCAACCTTTGCATGAAAATAATGAAAATGTGGTGCATTTTTTAGAAACATGTTGCATGATTTCTCATCCTCCACCATTGCATCCTTCAAGTGAAAAATCTAGAGAACCTCTAAACAAGCCTAGTCTTGAAAATAACCTAGATGCAAAGGAATCAAACAATTGTGAAAGGGTTTTGATCATTAATGATCAAATTAAGAGAGAATGTGAGGATATTTCATTAAGGGGTAAATTCTTTGAGGGACAAAAGGTTATATATTTTCCACCCAAAAATCACATTTTTTGGAACCCAAAAATTCCATGGTGTGGTCCATTTTCAATTTAAAAAATTCATTCATGTGGTGCAATAGACATTTTGCTTAATGACAATAAGCCACTCAAAGTTCATGGTCAAAGATTGAAATCATACATGACATCCACCACAAGGGCTATTTAGCACCCCAAGTAGATCCTATGCATACGTCTGTACTGATGTTAAACTACTTTTGGTCTGCGATGATGTTAAACTATGGTTATCTTTTATTTACACACTTGCATGCATATTTGCATTTTAGTATAGGATCATGTTTACTTTTATTATCATTTTGAAATATTTTGTTGATGTTCGATGAAGTGGACACGTTGACCACTCATATGATGATATATATGCATTTGTTCCACTAACGTTTTGTGTTTCATGCCTAAAAGTTCAAGTCATGCATTCAAGGAAGAGCAACTACACGCAAGGCGGCAAATAGAGAAGCATTCTAAACCTTATCTATTTTTACTTTAGTGCTTAGTTTCAATTGTTCCTATTGCTTAGTTAAGGTTGATCCAGACTTCTTTATCGAACATCGGGGACAATGTTCAAAATAAGTGTGAGGGAGGGGTTTATTGAATGCTTAGGTATAATTGCTTGAAAAATGCCTTTGTTTACTTGAATTTGCTTGAAAATCCTCAAAATTTTTGAATTTTTGCTTGAAATTCAACTTGGTGGTTAGTTTTTAAGCTAAATATTTGAGTACTTTGAGACCTAAGATCCCTTATATACCCATTCATGTATAACTTTGGTTTCTATACACCTTAGCTTCAGGAAAAGACAACCCCTAGTACTAGAACCGAATTGGATGAGATTTTGAGACATTAAACACTTTATGTTCTTAATGTGTTATTTATCATTCATAGTAGGACCATACTAGGAGTTGTTATGAAGTGCATTTCGAAGACCACATCGTTTAATTGAGACACCAAGACGATGAAAGACATTGTTTGTTAACCCTTTGTGTTATCATTTTCCTTCAACATCCACCTTTTATGTTTATCCTTTGTTTACCACTTTAAGCCTTAGACTTTTTCTTCTTTTGAACCTAATTACCCATTTGCATTTTGTTCAAGAACTTCAACATTTGGACCCTAAGTTGAAAGATTTTTAGTTGTAATACATTGCCAAATTTAGTTTGTATGTTAATGCCATGGTATTGTATCATTTAGACATGTTTTATCTATGATTTATATGCTCATTGTGTAATTGATACATGGCTGCCCAGTTTTGATGTATTTGGTGACAAAATGGCATTGCTTTACTCATGGAAAAAAAGAGAAAAAAAAAAAAAGAAATAAAATAAAGTAAGAAAAAGAGAAACAAAACAAAGAAAAAAAAGTGGTGAAAAATGATGAAGTAAAACAACAAAAGTCATAGTAAATTGTTTTAGGGCATTTTTGTTTTATTAACCATAGGCTTGTATTTATTTTGGTTTCAATTAACTTGGTCGTTGTATGTTGATGGCATGTATCACTTAGTTTCATCATTGATCTCTCTCAACTCATTAAACCCTATTTTAGCCCTATTATAAGCTATTAAAAGTCCTTTTTGATCGATGTTTTGATTTGAATTTTATAGTGGTTATGATTTGGCTTTATAAAAAATCTTGGAAAGCCTTTCTATGGGTAAATTTGAGCATAAACACTTCACCTAAACACATTAGGAGATAGAGTGTAACTTGTGAGGGTGTGAATTTAGCTATCCTTTTTGGGGGCATTACTAGTGTGGAGACAATCTTTTTAAGGCTGTCGGCTAACCTGGCGTTAATTGTATTTTCTTTTAAATCTTCAGTGCATATTGATTAGGGTAGTACATAATGTGGGGGTAAAGAGGGTGATTAAGAATCGAGGTCCTTGATTTGTCCTGAGTTATTGAATGCCCGAGGACAAACATTGAGTGTGGAGGAGTTTGATGTATCCAAAATTTACATAATAATCCAGCATAAAAGTACAACATTTTTGCCCTACTTGTCCTTGATTATTGGTGAATTTACACACTTTCTGTGTTCTGTGTAGAGTGATGAGGAATGGATGAAATGAGATGGAAATGAGATGAAAAAGGCATGAAAAAGATGTTTTTAAAGTTGCAAGATCAATGAAAGAAGGTGCGAAGAAAATCGAAAGAAAGCGCAACATTAGTTGTCGCCACACCCTGCACCATGACCATGGAAGGAGACCATGGTCAAGCCACACCCCACAACCATGGCCGTTGTAGAGATCGTGGCCAACCTGCATAGTCAAAATGTCAAATTTTGACTAGAGATGAGATGAGCACAAAAGGTTGACTTCAAGTGGACAACTTGCATGCATTAACTTGGGAACTTGTCTAGGGTTTATTTGGGACCTTAAATGCCTATAAATACCTCCATATGTGCATAAGAAAGGAAGCCAACCATTTGAGCATATTTTTCTCTATTTGTTCTTCCATTTGGAAGAACAAATATTGTAGGGTTGGAGGAAGAAATGGAGACTGTGCTTAAAGCGTGAGGATTTCTCTCGAAAGCTACCTAGAGGGGCTTTCTTTATATCCATTTTTTCTCGTTTATCTCTTTAAATTTATAGTTGTTGCCATGATTTATGTTGAACTTTATTGTCTTATTTTGTTGTACAAAATCATGGTAGCTTAAAATATTTTGTTAGGATTTAAAGATCAAGACCTTAACATCTATTTCTATATTTATGAATGGAAGTGTGCTTTTATTTCATATTTTTAGTTTATATATCTTGAGCTTCGAATGTTATATTTGTAGTAATCTTGGATTTGATTTAATGACATGTTTTAATTGAATGTCATTATGCTTGATCACCATGGTGGTGTTTGTAACAAATTTAGTTGAAAGACCGAAAGGAGAAGGCTAAATGAGGTTGACATGCATTAAACTTGTTAGGTTATGAAATGAAAATATTCATGCCCATAAGGTGTTTGATAAAATTCCCAAGAGAACTTAAGGAGTCTAGTTTAGTTAGATGAGGCCAAAATGACCCTTCTAATAAATGTAGATATAGCTTGAATGAACTCGAGAGATTCCTTAAGCGATATTAGTGAGAGAACACTAAATCCCATAAACCATTCATAAATATAATAAATAGGAATCTTGGTGGAGTCTTGAAAGTCCTAACATTTTTCTTATCGTTTGTTCATTTTAGTTTTCATGTTCTTTATCTAAAAATACAAAAAAATCACTTGTTTGCATTTTTATTTTCTTGTTGCAATCAATTACAATTAGCACTCTTCCCTGTGGATTCGACACCCTAGGAATACTCCTCAGGTTATTTTATTACTATATTGATCATTGCGCGTTTGTGAGGAATCGATCATGCTTGCTGAGTCAATAAGTTCTGGGTATGATGAGTGAAAAGGTTAGGAAGATTAGGTACCATATGTGAAAAAAAAAAACAAAATTTAGGTACTATATCGTGGCATTTTATTAAGTTCAGTACTATAGGTGAAATTACCTCTTCAAAGTCGGATACAAAATTAGAAAAGCAAAGCTCATTTCCAAATTTCTAAATAAAAAATTTTCTTCCTTAGTCCTCATTCCTTTTGTCCTTGCTTGAATTTTCGTCTTTCCTTAGTCTTTCTCTCCTCTCCTTTGATCCAAATCGCTCCATTCGCATTTCCTAACCAACACAACCAAATACACATAAGATCTCACCAATTTCACCATAAATCGAATCAAAATCAAGAAAATTTCATCACGTATAAATGATATGAAATGGATGCATTAGTTTGATTTGGAGCTTTGGCTCTAAAATTAGGTTCAACCTGTCCTTTATATTTTATGTCCTTGTTAGTTTGTCTGTTCTTTATTGTTTTTGTTCTTTTTTTTTCAATGTTTCTTGTTTCTGAGTTCGAATTTATTGTTCTTTTTTTTAAATATAGAATTAAAAAGAAAAAAAGTTAGATTCTTCCATTTTTCCATATTTGTCTTGTTCCTTTATTCATCTTCTAGGGTTTTATGTACATCCTATAAATATTTAATCTTTTTCTTTGTTAGTAGAGTTTTGACATCTTTGATAATAGAATTTCGGCCTAGCCCTCTTTTCTCCCACATTTCAATATTTCTTTGTGAATGAACAAATTTTGAAGTCTATTTTGTTGATATTCTATTGAATCAATAGATTAATAAAAGATTATTTCTGGTATTTATACATTAATCGACATATTCAATAGTTGTACTTTAATTATTTATTTATTTATTTATTTGCCGTGTTACATACATGCTTCGAGTATTAGTGGAGATGGTACTTTGTACATTCATTGTTGGTTGTTGAGCTTGTCTCAATTAATGTAGTTTAATCAATGATGATAGTATCGATAGTGTAAAATTATTTCTAACGGACTTTGCATCATCTATGTTATTCGAATGCTATTGGCACACAAAGTTTGAAAAAAAAAACAAAAAAAAGGAATTTTTTTGCAATTTTAAGGGGCAATTGAGCATTTGTTACAAATTTAGGGGACAAGACATGTTACCGAAATTTACCTAGTCGACATCATTTTTTATACGTTAAGCGGTCTTCGATGAAAATAGGCCATTCAAACTGTTAGATGTTGTAGATTTTACACGTTTTCAGGAGACAATTGGAACATTTGTATGGTTCGAGGTAAAAAACGCCAAACAGGCACAAGTTTAGGGACTGCATAAACATTAAGCCAAAAGACATATACGGCAGCGAAGAAAATATACTCACTCGCTCACGTTTTGCTAGCCATGGTAAGGACTGTCAACTAATAAAAATAATTGTAAAAAATTTCTGTATGCTTATCCATATGCATGTGCATATTTGTGAGTCTAATTGAAGATTGAGCAGGTTTAGAAGATGAGATTGCATCAGATGTTCACTAATCCAGCTTGAATTTTCAAGTCTATGTGCTATGTTACCGAGCGAGTGATTACGACGCTATCATTGACACAAATTATCAATAGGTTTATAGCTCATTAATACAAGAGTCAACTCCAATACTAAAGAATTGTGGCTTTGATTTTTGGTGAAAATAAATAAAATGACTAAAAAGAATGATTGATACGAATTCTATTTTTATTTTGTTTAATGATTAAGACAAATTGCTACCTCTAGCTATATATGATATTTTCTAGCATTTATTCATTATTAATTGAAGTGATGTAGAGGACATGCCTAGACCCTAGTATTCTATTCTAATTATGGAGTTGCTTGGTTGCATTATTTCGTCATAATGTCTTAAATTCTACAGCACACTTTTGATAATTCTTCCATGCGTATTCTTAAACAATGCAATCTGTTCTTCCAGTGAGACTGTAACACTGCAATGGCGAGCTACTTTTAACAGGATGCTTCATTATTGCACAGATGGAATGTGAATTCATCTCAAGTAAGAAAATAAATTTTGTTGTTTCCGTTAAATATAATCTCTTTTTTGGGACAGTGAAAAGTTTTTTGGATTCTTTCTGATCTTTATTTATTGACAAGGCAAAACGTAGTTCTGCATCAACAAAATGGCATGACCTCATATTCGTGTGGTTCACGTGATTACCTGTTGCTTCATGACTATTAATTAATTTTTAACGATATTAATTAACACTTAAAGAAAAAAACTAACTAATTATGTTTTAATATGACATGTTATGATTTCTACGAAATTCAAGAGTCAAAGACTTGAGAAAATTATAAATATCTATTCACTCAATTCATCAAGTCATCTTTTAAAGAACAAAATTATATAAACTCAAAAATTTATAGCGGATAATATCACCAAAAAATCCTAAAAATTATGCATACTCAAAAACTCTATAAAGTGGTTCAAGAACAAGTGATCATCAAGAAATATGGTCGACATCAAACTAAATCAACAACTAATTTTTAAGATACTGACAATTTTTTTTTATTGTCTTGAATTTGCATCAAGTCGATAACGCAGACTTGCATTTGAACAGAAATTGGTCACTGACATTGGTAACTTAAGCAGCACTTTCTATTTTTTTTTAGTGCAACAGAATTTGAAGTCTGTCTGTAATTGCCACTTGAGCCCCTCACTGTTTACGGAGTGATGGATTTTGTCAAACATTGCTTCTAATCTTCGTCGGCTAAGATCTTGAAATGAAAACCAAATGCAAATTTCAAGAACCGAATCTTCCATATCACCAAAGCACATTTAATGTTTACATTGGAGATTGCATTGTCTTATTTTTTCCCAAGAGGGCGGGTGAAAGATGTCTGTTTTTTACCCATACTTTATTCATAAAAAAAATATTATTACTGCAAAAACAAAAAGAATACAAGGTTCCTCAGATTATAGTGGTATATAGGTTTTGAAACTTGGAAATGAATTTTTTTTTGAAGAGAAACTTGGAAATGAAATTGAAAAATATAGTAATCGTTTTGTTGTGTAGTGCAATTAAAGAAATTCAACAGATGGACCCATATTAGTATATTGGTTGAATTACGAGTCTTAAACACTAAATTTGCTCTTTTTTATGTTTAGGATGGTTTAATTTAATAAATTGAGAGTGATAAATTATAAAATTGAGAGTAAGATCAAGTAATTGTATAATAAAAATTATTCTTTCCGTCTCATAATACTAAACACATTTTTCATTTTAAGTATTCTAAAATATAGACATATTTTTTATTATATTTATTATTAACAAAGTTACAATATTGTTCTTATTTAATCTCTTTTTTAATTAATTTATTAATTACCAACATATTTACTCAAATAGCATAAATGAAAAAATTTTATGAAATTAAATGAGTTTAACTACTAAAATGGTAAAAAACTTATGAAATTTAATGAGTTTAACTACTAAAACTATCATTTCTTAATTTATGTGAAAAGTAGTTAGTGTCTATTGTTATGGAACGGAGAAAATAAAAAATAGATTTTTTTTAAGTTGTAATTGTGTTATTTGACTTTGGTCAATTAAATGGTGGATAATAAATGTGAATTATAAATAAATTTAGTAGATTGTAAAATAAAAAGTTAGAAACACCTTTTAAAGGTCATAATATATATGAATAATAATATTCAAAACTAATATACAAAAACCAAACAACAACAATATATTGAGAATATATGTTCAATTACAATATTTTAATTCAATGTATCAAAAAAAAAAAAAAAAAAGCCCAGAATAGTTTTCATATGGACAAAACTTAGAATTTTCAATATATAGTTTATTAGCTTACATCAACATGGTACATTTTAAATTTTATTTTAATTTTCATAGTATTAAGGGTAGAAAATTACTCATATTGCAATCTGAGGCAACTCTCTTTGCTGTCCGAGACATCTCTATTGGGTTTAAAACTTGGTTTATGAGGCTACCAAAAACACATCAAAACGAGAAACAAATAGTTACTTTTCGTACTTTAATAATTTTAATAATAGAATTTAAATTTAGTGGATAATGTTTGATTCTATTTTTTTACCTTTATCTCTTTTGAAAAAAAAATAAAATCTTAACTTGTAATAGAAATGATGACAGAGTCATTGCAATAAATCTACCAAAAATTGTAATAAAAATACCACATGTCTCTTTGGAAAAATAATTAGACATTTTAACGGCTTTATTATCATGTCAACATTTTAATAAAAGAATTAGTAGAGTTTCAACGAATGCTACTATTGATATAACAAAATCAAATTAGATTGCATCTCTATTTTGTCTTGAATTTTAAACATTATAATAAAAGTAATAAAATGTGAAGCGATAAAAAAGTACTAATTTATTAAGTAGAGAAAACATATATACATGCATTAGGGCATGAAAACATTATAATAAAAGGAACAGAAGATTAGAAGCTTGGAATCATGTGGAATTCATTAAATGCCTGAATAAAAGAATTGGTCGTAGGGTTCTACACCTTTTTTATATTTTTATCTTTTTGTTTCAGTCACTCTGGAAATGGGTGTTCTGTCTTTTATATGTAATCTCGTAGACCTCAGCTTCATGTCGGATCTTATCAACTGATTCACATTAATTGCCTTGTTGGTTTATGAATATTTAAGTTTTATAGAAATAAGGGCTCTTAATGTTAATTTAGAGATGTCAGTTTTAAGTGTAGGATTATTGGATTTGATAGAAGTCTAGTAACCAGTCAAATAAGAGGAAGATTTTTACAGTTAATGATTAAGAGAAGAGGTTACGATGGACTCATAGCTCATTAGTATTGGAATTAATTCCAATGTCAGGAGTTCGAGAGTTTGAATTTTGGTGAGAACAAATAAAATAGTTTATAAAAGAAGGAAAGAGATTATTGGCGATACTATTTATTTGTTTGTTTATTTATTTATTTTGATAAGGCTATGTTGTTGCCGCATAATTAATTTACCAAAAACAGCAAATTCCTGAGAACAAACTTTTACAAATAGCAAGAAGTTAAAGATCAAGAGAAAAAGCCAAAAGAGAAAATTTTGAAACATTCATATAGAAAAAAAAAAAAACGATGAGCACATATTGAGTAACTCAAAAGAGTTGAAAGGGCTTCTGTTAAGTCATAAATAATATTAGACTCCAAAACCTCAAGAATAGCTCTTTTTCCATTGCTGTTAAAAAGCCCTAGCTATTATTCAAGCTCCCAAGTCCGAAAATCTTCTTTGAGAACCTCTTCCATTTCATTTGAAGACCATAAAATCATAACTCAATTCTTGATAAAAAAAAAAAAAGCATACTCTTATCTCTTCAACCTTGTCATCTAAATCATCTGTGTGCAAACTTCTAGTCAGATTCAATTTGTTGGATTCTCGCATGTCTTTATCTGGATATGATGAAATGACTTTAAGTAGCGGTACGGTATGGTCAATAGTTTCGAGGAGAGGAAAAACAAAGAAAGTCGATGAGAGAAGGAAGAACAAAAAAAGAAGAATATCTTTTTAACAGTATAACGTGTTTTATTTTTCATAATTATCAAAAGAAAAAAACGTGGATTTTTCAAGCAATGTCGCTTTGGACTTTAACCAAGAAATGGAATTTTCTGTGTGGGATTTTTTTTTTCTTGCCCCAACTCAACTGCATTTTAATCAAAATATTGATTGTCATTTTACGGTAACAGTTGTCACGTCAATCATTGAATCAGTGAAATTGGTAGGGTTGAACGGATGACAAAATTAATGAAAGTTTCAAATTTATTGGTTACATATTTATAAAAAGATTAAAGTGTATAGTTTTTTAATTTAATGAGTTTTTTCAACGTTACCATTTTTATTTCTCAGTCGAATGTACTCTTCAAATTTCTATGTTACTTATTAGTTGAAGTTTCTGTTAACTAACTAAATAAAATGAGCAGAAATCGAAGATCTTGATGCCTGTTTGTTCTGGTCAATTTAGATGTGTGGTTTTTGTAAATTGGGGTGGCATATAACATTTTCAAACTTATTATAACTCCAAAAATTGTGTTTTTTTTGCATGAAATGCAAGAGGGTTAGAAAACAGTGGTGCATTAGGACATCTCAACTAGGTTATCACCTCAATAACACTGCACTCCTAAACTTCAAAATATTATTAATTGAAATAAAAAAGTCATTACAAAATAACAATCAAAGAGAGGCTACAAAAAAATGGTAGCACTTCCTGGAACAGAAGACCTCATATAACATTCATAAGTAATGTGCAGGCCGACGTGTTGGCCTCTTCGAGAGTTTTGATCAATATTTAACATGCCCATTAGATTGTTTCCTGGGTTTTCGGGACAAAAGCATAATCCACTCATCTTTTTCCTCATCCACATCAGCCCTTGAAATTGGCGTTGTATCCCCTCTTTCCATCCCAATGGCACCTGCACTAAGCTGTTGCAGAGACATTATCCAATCGGCCATTGGCAACATAAAGAGCAGTCTCAACAACCAACTATTTAAAAGGAATAGTGTGACCATGTCGTGTTATATCCAAAAAATATGTTATTCTCTTTATTTTTACTACACAAATCTGTCAATCTATAATTTATATCTTCTATCTACTACTTATCTATCGAAACCAAATACGACTAGCTAAATTATGTCTCTCAATTTATACCACTATCCATAATTTATTTACGCTATTTACTACCAATCTAGTTGGACCTTGATTAAAACTTTAGGCACTCATATAATTTTCCTGAGGGCAATACTTCCTAAATGTCCTTTTAAAGAGAGAATATTAACTAAAAACTATGATTATGTTATTTTTCATCCAATTTTTATATAGTTATTGTACTATGAAGTGCTTGTTACATATGAAATAAGCATTATATATTTCACTCTAATCTGTTCTAAATACTGTATAACAATTATCAAATATATGACCTAATTAATTTTTTTTTGTACTATAACTTAACCTACACTTGTTTAGAAATATGTTTCTTGAAAAATATAGTTTTTTCTATAGTTTAATCAGTAATATCAAGAGAAATAAATTGAAATAAATAATTTCAAATCAACGAAGAATATAAAAAGACTTGACTGAAAGGGAAAAGGAAAATTCTCTTTTCAATAAAAAAAAAACTTTTTTTTAGTCTTTGTTCACCAAACTGCAATATATTTTTCTCTTTAAATTGAAGAGTTATGGATAAGTTTCTTATATAAAATAGACTTTTCTTATTTAAATAAGATAATTACTTACATAGCGGAAGTTTAGAATTTAGAGGAATAAATAATTGAAAATCTGTTGGTTCAAGAGAATATCCAAAAATCCAATCTTCTTGTTGATTCGAAAATAACAAGAAGTAGATATTAAACTCGTTGATTCAAAGAATGCTTGAATTGGAAAAAATAAAAATTGTATTAAAAATTGTCCAAAACTGTCCCCAATTCATAGAATAAGATGAATAAATACTTTTTAGAACCAACCCTAAAAGAAAATGGCAAAAATGATAAATAAATTAATCAAATAATAAAGAAAACAAACAAAAAACTTTGAAAGCCAAAATGAAGATTTAAACAGTCAATTTTGGGTCTAAAACTGGGCTGTGACGAGTAAATCCCGTTGAAGGTATAAATTTCTGAATAAGTTTCGGTTTGATATATTATGAATCTCATAACTTCACCGGTATAAAAAGATATGACCCTTTGAAGTGTTGTTGTGCATTCTAGCCATTTTGTCAAAATCCAAACCCTTTATAAACAGTAAAGCTATCTCGTCCACATCAACTATCTCATCCTTAGTTAAAAAATAAATCAAATTTCTAATCAAACAAACTTAACTATATATATATATATATACACGTACTCTCATGCTAATAAAAACGGATTTATATCATGACTCGTCATCACATGAAGAACAAATCTACAGTAGTGCAGTTTGCTAAATGATATTTCATCATGTCCAGACTACTAATTTATGTTGTAAAATTTTACATTGCCCATCTTTTAAACATAACTGAGTCTGAATCAAGACAAGTTTCAGTGTGCTCAACTTGATTTTCAAAAATATTGAATTTGAACTAGAATTTGCCTCAAGATTTGTATTATGTTTAAAATTTATCTATATCTTGTGGAAGCTTGATTTTAGTGAGTTTGAGCTGAACTCGTTTTAAATTTTGCTCATCCTGATTTCAATTTAGATTTGTCAAAAACTCACATGTGGAATTTTTTTGTAAGTATGCAGAATTTATTTAATTAGCAGACAAATTAAACTTGTTTAAACGTTATTTAAGCAAACTTTTTAGTTGAATATCTATTGAATAATATCAACTCTTCCGAATCACCCTAAAAATTAATTATTCTCTAACTTTCAAGTTTCATTTCATTCAAAGTAGTTTGTGACCTTTTTAATTTTACAAACAAATATTCTTTACTTTTGAATTTGTGGGTTGGTCATATGAGATTAGTTTCTCAAATACATTAACCCCTACACATTTATTTAGTCTACTACCTTGAAATAATGATGAAATGGTATACCAGTCACCATATTTTTTTATTATAAGATGGAATAAAAATTGGTTCGTGTTTGATATGATATATAAATGAGTTAAGTTTTAAAAAAATTAAAAATTGATATATGGACGTGTCAAATTTAATTAGTTTAAAATTTAACTCAAAACTCGCAAATAATTTTGATAACTTAGTAAATATTCATACCTAATGTAAGTAGATCCCTTTCTATCTTTATTGGAATTTCTAGTAGTGCTAAATATGTTTTATTGTAGCTGAAAGAGCAACGAATTTTTATTTCGCAAATGGTATAATGTTTATTTACTTGTATGTTTTTTTGTGTACTAGTAATCTATTTTTATTGATAAGTCATTTTAATTGTTCTCACCATTAACTTCAGTATCAATAAACTACAAACTCATTAGTTATTAGTAATCTATTTTTGTATTATACTATATCATATCAAATTATTTATGTGGATTTGTCAAAAGTTGGTCAAATTATTCAAATACATTTCTCACCAACTTTTGACTAATTATTTGAAAACATGACATGAATAATTTCCTCACCCTATGTTTTCAAATAATTGAAAGTCTCATTTTTTCCATCACCGAAATGCATAGTGACTTGCGAGATTAATTAGTTTGTGAATTTGAACCTAACTAATGAGAGAGAGAAAGAGAAAAGACTCATTTTCCATGTGAATGTCGTAGCCAACAAACATTCACGTCGAACTCATTTACTTGGTCCGAATTAGGGTTTCTCATCATTTTCGGTTATGAAACCCTAACCCTATGTGAATTAATGGTTCTCTCTCTCTCTCTCTCTCTCTCTGTCTTTCAACTCGGACACATTTTCTGAGGTCCATTCAAAAGTTTTGAAAAAACTAAATTTCGGTTTTCATGCTTCTCACTTGCTCATACTCCTATGACTATGAGTAGTATACAATTCATAATAACATGTTATTATGTACTATATTGTCAAACAACAACGTGGATGTGAATTAAGAACTATACTTATGGATTGCCAACCCATTACGCGCCTGGCCTCGACGGTGGTCAAGCTCCACCCTTTGTTCTTTTTTTTTTTTATATCGACTGTGGAATCGATATAGGAAAATTTTGTACAATTTAGGCTAGGTCAATTTTCTTATTTCAACTCAAATTAGTTTATAAAATACATTAAAAATTTTACTAACATATCTCTAAAAATGCATTAAAAAACTTGTGTATTAAACAAATTGTTGATAAATTGGCTTGATGTTGATAAGAAAATTTGTGTGAATTAAAGACACAAAACATTGTTAGTCTGTATAATTACCTATATGCTCTTGTCAATGTCATGAATTCTCTAAAAAGGATGGTCAAATCTGTAAATTTTAAAATATATGCAAATGTGTGTATTGTTTCTAGGAATCCTAGTGTGTGTCACCATGAATTTAACATCAATTATAGTACGTGAACTGGAAACATGTGTACACGAGGCTAGCTAGCTCTTAAGCAACTATTATAAATACCCACATATGTTAAGTTCATTTTCTTTAAGAGTAAGGTTTATTTGTGTTGCATGTTCCTGTACAACTTCCTGTTTTAGGTAGCTATACTCTTCATCAAACAAGAACTAAATAATCTATTTGAAGAGAAAACATGGGATCAGGTTCTTCACCGTGCGCATCCTGCAAACTCTTGAGGCGGCGTTGCGCCAAAGACTGCATCTTTGCCCCTTACTTCCCCTCCGATGATCCCCACAAGTTCGCCATTGTTCATAAGGTTTTTGGTGCCAGCAATGTCAGTAAAATGTTGCAGGTTTCTTCCTTCTCTTCTTTTCTTTTTTTAATGAATCATAGTTGTTTTTTTTGAGCTACTATATTTTTCACAAAATAGTGGTGTAGGGTAATGGGGAAAACTTCAGATACTCAAGATGTTTTGGTCATACTAGAGGTTACTACAACACCAAATAAGGGGGAATACCTGTTAACAACAGAATACATTGAGATCCATATAACATTTACCCCAAGTAATTATGCACCTATATATATATATATATTTTGCCATTTAAGATGAGCCCAATTGATTAAGTTCATGAGTTGTATCGGTAATTAACCTTGACCTTACTGTGTGTAAATAGGAAATTCCAATTCATCAGCGAACTGATGCTGTTAGCAGTTTAGTGTATGAAGCTAATGCAAGAGTGAGAGACCCTGTGTATGGATGTGTTGGTGCCATATCATTCCTTCAGAATCAAGTTTCTCAGTTACAAATGCAGCTTGCTGTGGCTCAAGCGGAGATTCTGTGCATCCAGATGCAGCAAGAGCCTACTCTACCGACATTAACACAGTTAGAGGTAGAAGATGACAAGTCATTCCTTTTAGCAACTAGTAATAACTTCAATAATAACATTAATCCCCAGTACTTTAACTTGGCTTCCTCAAGCAATGTAATCCAAGACCCTCTTAAGAGAGAGTCCCTTTGGACTTGAACTGTCTTCCATTAATTAATGAAGCGCATGTATCACCTTTTTGGTGATTCAAACTTTCTGCTTAATATTTCTTTATTTCAATTTTCATCAGCCTAGGGGCGTGTTTTGGGAAAATGCATGATTTGCGAGAGAGAGAGAGAGAGAGAGAGAGAGGGAGGGAGGGAGAGGAAACAAATGGAATATAAAGAATTAATGGAGTTTGCTTGGTCAACCAAGTGCATGTGAGATATGTTAAGAAGTTTACACTCTACCATGACTTCTATTCTCTTGAAAAGAACGTTACCTATTTTGGGGTATGTTGTCTCCTAGTTTGCCCCCCTCAAAATGATTAATGTCAAAATTAGCCATCATTAATTTCTCTCTGGATCACAAGTCAAATAATTTTCCTTCTTTTCATGTATAATCTTGCTAGAAACTGGTGAGGATTTTCTTTTGCTATAAATTTGTACATCTTAGTAATTTTCTCCAAACTTAGTGATAGTGATTTAATTCACTCGAGTTTGTATCAGTTAGACTGATGGAAAATATTCGGATGTCAAAAGAAAACAAAATAACTAATGGTTAAGTATTTAAGTTTGAATATAGAAAGAATCAAAAGTAAAGAATCTCATCTTGAAAATTTGTGGGAAAAAAGGAAGGGTATATAAGTGGTAAAAATTCATAATTTAATATTTAAATTTTGAAGTAAGATGTTAGTATCAAATCAACTTGTATGTTCCCTACACTAAACCCACATAAAGTGGTTATTCTAGCACTCCTCGAGTTCTAACACTTATGAGCCTATAACATTTTTTATAAGTACTCATTCTATTGACTCGAGTATTAATTAGCTATAAGTCTATTGATTGCCAGCCTATAACATATTGGCACTACATTTTCTTTTTTGATAGGAATGTGACAACATTAGTGTTGTTGCCTCGGAAATCAAACAACAATAACAATAACTTAAACAACCAGAAAATGTGAACATCACCTCGATATCTACGCACATAGAAAGACGAGGTCGAATTGCTCCCAAAAGAATCTTCAACGCTTAAGTCAGTTGAAAACTTGACAGTGTATCAATGTGTTTAGTAAGTAGAACTTATCTCCACCAGTCGTCCCCAACGTCTATTTATAGGGCATCGATTAGTGAATAGATATTAATGACTTGTAACGTCTCTCATCGATGGCAGTCATAAAGTTTTCTGTTACGACTTGAAATGTAGTTAATGAATTTAATACTAAGGTCTCATCAATTGCTCAAACTCTTTTTTTTTTTAGTTTCTCGAAAATAAGAGCATAAAGTTTGATATAGTTTCTTTTGATAGGCTTGGGCTTTGACCCATAGCATAGGCCTTTCTGAATCGGTCCATTTTTAAAAAGGAGGGACTAGACTTATTTTCAAAGATTCTGGCGGTACTTTCCTGATTTCCTCTTTCCAGCTTTCTTTCCCTGTTGGTATTAATTTTATTTCTGGATTTGGTCAGGAAATTGAGCAAATTTTCAGGCAGTTTCTTTCCTTCTGAATTAGCTCCAGATTTTTCACAAAATCTGGCCCTATCTCCGTCATATTAGAAGCTGTCTCCCTCCTCCTTCTAGGGTTTCTTTCTTCTCTTTACCTGTTACGCATCCGAGAGCCACCACTTTGTCCATTACAGGTTTATTTCTCCCCTCTTTCTCTCCTTTCTTTTCTCTTTTCTTTCCTTTAGTTTTTATGTTGCTCTTTTGGTTTCCTCACTCTCTCTCGTTTCGGCCTTCATTACTCTTACTACTTTGCTGTTTCTTCTCTATTATTTTTTTTATTTGCTTACTGATTTGGTATGTCTTTCTGTCGACAGTGTGAGGCAGAGAGTGTCCGGCGGTGACGGGAGTTGCTTCGGTCCGGTCCGTTTTATTCGGTTGCAGCAAGGGTCGATCGTAATTGGGTCCATGCAAGTTGGTGTTCTTGTCTGGTGAAGGAGAACAACCAGAACAACTCGTCGTTTCCCCTAGAGGATGAATGATCGCTCGTGTGTTATGAAAGAGAATAGACTGATTCCAGAGTGAAGTAGACGACCCGCCGTTCATTGCCAAACATGACGTGCCATTCGCGGGAGGTTGCCAGGGATCGAATGTTCGTGGTCCCTGCGGCATGTCGTTTTGTGAAGTTCTACCTACCATTCATTCGTGGCTTGCAGACGGTGCTGTTTCAGAAGGGTAGATAGACGTCTTGCCATTTCAAAAGCATAGCTGTTCGCCCATTCGTGACACACAGGCGACGTGCCATTTGCTCAACGATGCCACCAACTGTCCATTCCTAACGGGAGACGATTCGCGGTTCCAAACTTCAGAAACGACGACATGTCGTATAACGCTTTGACCAGCCGATCGCACATTTGGAGCACCGAACGACCCGTCACCTACCGCATGTGCCAAATGACTGTGTGCCTGAATTGACGACCGACCGTCGCTTGAACCAAACGACCGGGTGCTTATATAGCCAAACGACCCGTCGCCTATTGCACTTACCAGACAATCACACTCCCTTAAATGCGCCAACTGACATGTTGTTTGAATTTTTAAACAGACGATCTATCTCCCATGAGTCTAGAATGCTGTAATTTGCCATTTTCAAGCTTCTCTCTCTCTCTCTCTCTCTCTCTTTTTATTTTTATTTTTCTTCAATGATTAATTTTTTATTTTTGCAAGATATATTTTGAAGATCTTTAAATTTTTTCTAACATGTCTTCATAATGGAAAATGGGTATAATTTCTATACTCCATTTTTTATTTTAATTAATTTGTCTATCGCTGCAAAATTTTTGTTAATGGCCCATTGTCGAGTTTTTTCTTGTATTTGTCCCAAAGAGTCGCTCAATTTTTAATTGTGAGTCCACAATGCGATCCTTAGATGTTGACAAAATTCGGAATGACTATGCTTTTACCCCCACTTGGCGAATCTCACTCCCAATATTAAATTGTCCCTTTCATTCGCAAGCACCTTTTGATGCCTTTATGATGTTCGTGAGTTTGCTTGAGCTTGGAGTTCGCTTCCCTCTTCCTCCTTTGCCATGCAATTCTTATCCAATAACAAACTTGTCTCCGAGAAACTACAACCCATAGTATGAGCTTTCCTAATGGGTTTCCATGTTCACTATGTTCAAAAAGTAATAGAGCCTTCAACCAACCTGTTGTTTTGCTTCTTCCATACTCACGACGGTTCCAACTCTATTACTCACCGCAAGTCCTTTTTAGCTCATCCTCAATTTTTCGATTACACGCTTAAGATCAAGTCTAAGTCTGAGGACCCGTTGTTTCTAGTCCATCCACTGGCCTCTTATTAGAATGCCCTTCTCGGATGATGCCATCATAGAGTTGAGGAGTACAAACATTTGGGGAAGGACTTGAGAAAAATGTTTATGGATCAAATTAACACTTTTAATATTTGGGAATGAGATGATCCTTTCTTCACTATTAAAACCTCAAAACCTTGCCGCCGCGGGATGGAGCATCGACTCCAACCTTCTTCCTTCATGCAATCCCGTTCACCCTCTCATGAAGTTGAAATAAGGAATCACAATAAAACCACGTCCACTTCTTATGTTGTATTCTCTCCAAAGTAACTCTCATGCAATGACACTGTTGTCCATGTGCTTGATACCTTCACTCCTCCTCTCGATCTTGATAACTTGCCCAATTAAATTGGACCTAAACTTCCCTTTTTAGAGGATAATTTTTTTGACGACGTCATGAGCATGTCCTCTAATCCTTTAGAGGGTTTCCTAGACAAGCTTGTCGATAATCCAGTTATTCATGTAGAAAGTGACCTCGGGAATGTTTCCTCTTTATCAATTTTTTTTCTTGTTCACATCACCTTTTATGTTCACTCATATTTTGTTTCATCTATTTTAACTGTCTTCTTGTGCAGAGTCAAATCATTTCAAGAAGGCCATGCGTTTGAAGAAACACGAGATAAACGGACCTCCTAAGTTGCTCACCACCAAGGAGCTTCCTCGCGCTCCTTCCAAATCTCTCAAGAAGAAGGGAAAAACTATTGCTCAAAAGTCCATGAGGCAAGGTGGGAGAGTCTTACAATCTAAGAAATGTCGGCAGATCAATATGCCTAAAGTTGACGACACTGTCCTTCCCTAGAATGATGACGAAGGAAGGTATTTCAAAGGCTCCAAGTTCATAGCACTTGCTGTGATTTTTGACACCAATTCACTTGAGATGAGTGGTGTTGCTTCTAGGTTAATGTTGAGAACGATTTTTCCTAGCGATGAGGAGGCCCTTTTTCACCCTTAAGAGGAGTGTATGGTCTTGGCCGAGTCAAGCGCTCTAAAGGTAAGCTCTTCTACCCTTATGGTATTCTTTTCCTTTGATGCTTCAATCATTTTTCTCATAAGGCTAGCAAATCTTCTATGTTGTAACTTCTCTAATGGACTACCATTATTTTTTCTATGGCCCAAAACACTCAACGCCAATTAGACAAGGAGATTGTGGTTGGTGAGGCTATAAGAAAGGAGATTCAATCTCTTCGACTTGCCAATGCCCAACTCCAAGCTTCACTTGAGACTTTGGAGAAAGAGAAGAAGAAGTTCAAGGCATCCTATCCCTCCTTATTTATAACTTTGATGTTTTACAGATATAAAATGACATTCTCCTTCGAAAGAAGGTCAATCATCCTAATTACTTAAAGAAAGCTTGTTCTTATGACACCTTATTGGTTGCGAACAAGCAGCTTGTAGATGAACTTGAGTATCTGAAGAAGGTTCACAGTGACAAGAAATCCACCATTAAGAGAACAATTTGTGAATATCATAAATCGAAGGATTGCTTATACAGGAAAGCTACTTATGCCGCTGGCTTTTACAAGCTGGGGTTCTATACTGCTCGTCATTAGTTAGAAGACTTGACTGAAGATGAGTTTTGAGAAATGATTTTCCTCAAAAGTTAGAGGATGAGGACTACCTTGACTGCTGCAAATATGATCCCCATCAGACTATTATAGTAGATTCATGTCTAGATCATCTTGCTTGTGATGACCTCAACAATCTCTCTAGCTTATAGGAGTTTTATGGTCCTAATGGTGTTAACCCAAGTTGCTCTTTAAGAGGTGATATGATACCCGCCTTAGGCAGCCTGGATCAAGACAAGGATGATACAAATAGAGCTCTCAACGCTCTAGATATCGAGTCTATTCCTGTAGATAGAGTAGCATGGTTTCATGTTTTTTATTTACCTTTGCTTTTTTACCTGTACAATGAGCATTTGACTTGCTTGGATATTTGATATTTTTGGATATTGATTTTTATAGACTTGAATAATATTTGTGAACAATTTTTTTCTTTTTCTTTTCTTGTAGTTGATATATCTTTCATTGTCGTTTGTTGCTCTTTTCATGTTGCTCACATCATTGCTCCCCAATCACTTGGCCAAGTTACTCTTGGGCAAGTGGTTTTAGTGGAGTCTTAGTTGTATTATTTGATTCAAAACTTGAAGTCTAAGTAGATAATTCTTGTGTGCATTCATGACAAGGCCACTTGGGGTTTTATTTACCACATGTCTTAGCAAATTTTGGCGTTGTTTGCTTTCTAGACGAGACCTTGTGTGATGTAAAGTTTTTTACTTGCCAATGCTTTAGCTAACATGCATAGTTAATGGCATTGGTTCCTAGGCCTTTATCAATTTCTAGGCTCTAGGTAATATTATGCACTACAATTTTTTCTATTTTGGCCTCTCATAGGGCATTGCGTGCACTTGTCAAATGCTTATGCAAGATACATGCTACTAAAATGCAACTATATGAAAATGCTAATGTCCTGATGCATATGTCATGATGGAAAATGAAAAAAAAAAAGAGAATTCACATAGGGATTTATAGTGGTTCAGCTTAAGGGCCTATGTCTACTCCTTAAGTAACTTGCTTAAGTTGTTTGATTATTAACATATGTACAACTTACATTTATTTATTGTTACATATTAGAAGGATGGTAGAATTTGAGGTGGTTTGCATTCCATGTCTTTGGCATTTTCTTTCCTCCCAACATTTCCAATGTGCAAGTATTTCACCCCAACATTGATGAAATCCTATAGGGACCTTCCCGGTTATCTCGCAACTTGCCATCCTCGTTCAAGGCCTTGGTGATTACGGACTTTCGCAAGATAAGGTCACATTGTCCCATGGACATGCTTTTCACTATGGAGTTTTAGTAACCAGCTATTTGCCTACGGTAAGGTTTGAGCCTTAAGTAAAATTGCGCTCGTTGCTCCTCAATAAGGTCCAAGTTCTCCCTGAGAGCATTGGAGTTTGATTGCTCCTATTTTAGAGTGAATTCTATCATCCGTGCTAATTCGGAGCCTATCTCAACGAGGATCAACGCGTCCATTCCATACACCAAGTTGAGTGGGCTCTCACTAATAGATACCTGACTTATTATTTTGTATGCCCATAGGACACTTGGCAATTTCTCCACCCCATGCTCCCTTGGCTCATTCGAACTTTGCCTTGATACCATTAAGGATGGTTCTATTGGAACTCTCGACCTGCCCATTTGCTTGCAGATAAGAAACCGATGCGAAGCTTAGGCAAATATGCAGCCAGTCACATATTCCCCTAAAGGCATCGCTATCAAATTACTTGCCATGGTCAACAACTAGGACCCGTGGTACCTCAAAATGGCAGATGATGTCTTTCCACACCATTTCTTCAATTCGATTATATGTAATGGTTACTAATGGTTTAGCCTCAATCCATTTAGTGAAGTAGTCTGTGGCGACTATGAGAAATTTTTGACCTCCTGTTGCCTAAAGAAAGGGTCCTAAGATGTCGAGTCCCCATTTGTCGAACGATGTTGGTTCAATGAAACTCTGGAGTTTAGAAATAGGTGCACTCACTATAGGCGCATGTCGCTAGCAGATATCACACTTTTTCACTTTGTTTAAAGCATCCCCCTTCATGGTTTGCCAGTACAATCCTACCCGTAAGATCTTTTCCGTGAGCACTCGAGAACCCAAGTGTTGGCCACAAATGCCCTTGTAGGTTTCAACTACGGCTAATTCAATTTCCTCAGTCCCAAGCACTTTAACAGTGGTCTAGCGAAGGCTCGCTTGTAGAGGACATCATTGGCCAACATGAATTGCACTTCTTAAACCCTCACTTTCTTGGCCTTGTTAAGATTGGAAGGTAGTTGTCCTGATACCAAGTACCTTTGAATCAGGGTTCTCTAATCGTTCTGATTGTCCCCTATGACAAGTACTTCCTTCTCTTCGATGGTGGGTCGAGAAAGAACCTCGACCTCTAGTTTAGGCAACTTATTCGCATGATTATTTGCCGATCGGTTGATTTGGACCAACATGAATGCCAAGAACCTCCCCGCCAATGCTAGCACCTTTTGTAAGTACGGTGCCATCATTGGTTCTTGTGCCTCATACTCACCGTAGAATTGACCAACTGTGAATCACTGTGCGCAAAAAATTTCTCAACATGCAATTTTAGTGCTAATAGCATTCCTGCAATGAGCACCTCATACTAAAAAATGTTGTTGGAACTCGAGAAAGAGAATCATAAGGAGTACTTGAGGACGTTGCTATGTGGTGAGATCAATACTTCCCCAGCCTCGCTACCTTGAGAATTAGAAGATCCGTCAACGAACAAAGTCCACTCTGGCACTTTGCTCTCTTCCACCGATGCACCAAAGGTACATTCCACTCCACCATGAAATCAACTAAAGTCTGACCTTTGATCGCCTGCCGATGTTCAAAGTGGATGTCGAATTGACTCAACTCTATTGCCTACTTTGTAAGTCTCCCCGAATAATCAGGCTTCTAGAGTATTTGCCAGAGGGGTTGATCCATTAGGACCTTAATGGTGTGCGCCTGGAAATAGGGTCTGAGTTTTCTAAAAGCCATCACCAAAGTTAGGGCTGCCTTATCTGCCCATAGGTATTATGGCTCTACCCCATGCAATACCCTACTCACATAGTAGATGAGCTTGTTAACCATCCCGTCCTTCCTCAGTAACACCGCGTTGGTCGCTGCCTTACTTACACCAAGGTACACTGTAACTGTTCCCTAGCCAGCGACCTCGTTAATAGGGGTATCTCTCGTAAGTACTTTTTAAGGTCCTCAAAGGTTTCTTCACACTCATTGGTCCACTCGAACCGATTCAAGGCAGCTAGCCTCCAATAAGTTGTTTCACTTCACTGAAGAAGGTGATTTAATGTCCAGAATTGCTTGGACCTTCTATCACCTTCTTCGAGTTAGGCTCAATCCCTTGTTGGGTTATCATGTACCCAAAGAACTACCTGGTTGAACTCCAAACAAGCAATTGTCTAAGTTTTTTGTCATATTTGACCTTTTAAGGACTCTAAATACAATTGACAAATGTTCGATGTGAGATTCTCCCTTCCTACTCTTGACAATCATGTCGTCACCATAGGCCTCCATTATCTTCCCTAATAGCTCTTTGAATACCATGTTCACTATCCACTAAAAGGTTACACATGTGTTCTTTAGACTGAACGACATGACTTTGTAGCAGTAAGTCTTGTTCTTCGTGCTGAACGCGGTCTTCTCCTTATGATCTGGATACATCATAATCTGATGATACCCAGAGAAGGCATCCATAAAACTCAAAAGTTCATATCCAGAGGTCTCATCCACCAATTTGTTGATCTTTGGTAGCGGATAAGAGTCCCTTGAACATGCCTTGTTTAAATCGGTAAAGTTGACGAATATCCTCCACTTCCCATTGGCCTTCTTCACCATGACTATGTTGGCTAGCCAATCTGGATAATATACTTGTCAAATGAATCCCGCCTTCAACAACTTGTTCACTTCCTCATCTACTGCCTTCTGCCTATTGGGTGCAATATGTTTAAATATGAGACGTACAAAAACTTAGTGAAAATTAAAATTTTTGTCTACGAATGCCATTAGGATCCATGCAATACGATAAAACTGATTAAGGAGAATGTGTGCACCTTGTTAATTCGTGTTGAAAACCTGAAGAGATGCTATTGGATTTAAGTCATAGACGCTGCAAAACGCGAACGTCCTCTACTAGTATTCACACAAATGAATTGCAACTCGGGTTGGTGTGCTAGCACCTGTTTAGAGAACACTCTCTAAGACCTTGCTATTTTCCCTCATGATTTTAAGTGGTTTGGATAACATTCATTAAATTAGGGTGTGTGAGAGGACCATTTAGAGACTCTAGTGAACCCTAATCCAAGTCTTACTAGAAGACCTAATCCTTGTCCCATAAGAATGCTTTTACTCCTCGTCTAACAAGGATTCACCACTTAATACTTCATCCTTTGCCACATAAGCAATTCGTCCTGTCCTTCTTGAACAAGGAAAACACCAATTGTCACATAAGCAAGTCAAAGACACTTTTTTCTTGTTATGTAAGGAGAGCGAATTTTAATTTGTTTAATTCAACATTCATTTTAAAACAGTTATCCAATTAATTGTATTTACAATGTCTACATAAAATAATAGTAAGAGATATCATAAAAAATATAGTATATTCAGTTCGTTCTAGTGTACGACCTTGCATGTCCGCTCAATATTGGTAGTAAGCCTAAATCATTAACTTTGATGTGAGTAGCAGAAAACATAAACGAAAGTGGAATTTAGTCTAGTTGTATGCTAGTCTCATATGCGAACCACTTTCATTGACTAACGACAGGAATGACATGAATTAATTTCACATTTTATGTGCCACACTAAGATTCTCACTGATGCATAAATTAAGAGATGGTGGAGGAAGAACGATTACTTTTTCCTTGGCCATAGAGACTGATGGGGCCCACTTTCTCTTTAGAGAGAGAAGTTGTGTTTTAGTGTGATGTGTACCGTGGAAACTCCAACCCTAATTAGGGTTTAGATGCATCCTTTAATAGTGGTGCTAGATGGGCTCCTCTATAACACATGTAGTGCCCTTTACCATTCATTTAATTAGAATTTGACCTAATTGAGTTGAGCTCATAAGTAAGACAATCAAATCTTAGTCGAACCTGACTCGAACCAATCAACCCCTTATGAGCAGACTATATTTTTCTAACAAGTTCAATTTCTAGTGAGAACAAATATATAGAAACAATATTTGTTTTCATAAATCTTATGAAAGTATCTTTATATATAAGGGTGGTTTGATCTAGGAAAAAAGAATGGGAATCAAAATCAAAAATTATATAAAAAGTACATTAATTTATTTATTTTTTTGAAATGACATTAATTTATTTTATATACTATTATTAATTAGTTATAATCGATTCTGCATCCCGAAAATTAACTTGTTTTTATATAACCATTGTAAAAAATTTCTTGAAACCTTAATAAGAAGTTTAATATTACATGAAAAAAAGAATGGCAATTAGCATGAGAACGTTATGTAAAATCCACTTTGTGCTTCAGCTATAAAATATATGCATTGGTTTGTTTTGGGTAAGTTGTTTTGGATAGCTAAAGTTTTGAATTAAATCAATTTATTTTGTCGTTTAAAGGCAACTATTTGTTCTAATTCCAAAACATAGTCGTTTTATATGGTAAAAAAAAGTCATTTTGATTAAATCGGGTCAGATTATATTTGATATTAAAGTTGAAATTCAGAATATGTCAAGTTGTTTTTTTAGTTTAGGGCATTTTTCATAAAATAGATAAAATTTGGGTTATTTTTTTTATGAAATAGGTAAAGTTTAGGTCGTTTTTGATAAAATGGTTAAGTATAGGCTGATTGAGCTTGATACATGGTTGTACACATCAGCTCTAATCGACAATTTTAAAGAAAATAGACTGCAAATCACATTTGATATTTAAGCTATTGTTTAGGATATGTCAGGTTACTCTTTAATAGATTTTTTTTCCAAATAAAATGGGTAAAATTTGAGGTATTTTTGGTTATATATATATATATATATCGGTTTGGTTCAAGTTTGATGGTTTTCGAAATTTCCAAACCACCAACCTGACCAAACCTATCGGCTTAATTGCCATTTGGTTCGATCGGTTAGCGGATATATCGATCGGTTTGGTGGACTTTTTTTTTTTAATTAGCCCCACAAGTGGTAAATCGGTTTCAACGCAAAAATTTAGTTACTTTCTTTGTTTGTTCCTTTTTTTTTTTAATTTATTGCGAACTCATCTGGATTTCATAATTGGACGACATTGACTAATTTGGCTCCTTTTCTTTTTTCTTTTTCCCAGCAAGAGGTGAAGAACTAGTGGAACCAATAGTCATCCCAGGAATTTCTCAAATACGTAAAAAGGACCTCCCTTATCCACCTAATCAATACACCTTCAACAAAATTATGGAAGCTTTCTCATGGGTTCCTAAATCAAATTTTCTCTTGTTGAGCACCGTCTATGAGCTTGAACCTCAAGTCATTGACACTTTAAGAAAAAAGTTCTCATTCCCAATTTACCCAATTGGACCAACGATACCTTTTTCAATATTGGTGAAAATGGTTCCATAAACACTATCCAAAATGGCTCCACCAACTACTTGAAATGGCTAGATTGTAAACCCAACAACTCTGTCTTGTACATCTCTCTAGGAAGCTATCTTTCAGTTTCTAGCACCCAAATGGAAGAGTTTACAGCTGGTTTGCACAAAAGTGGAGTTCCAATCTTCTGGGTGGCACGAGGCGAGAACTCTAAATTAAAGGAAATTTGTGGTGATTTGGGTCTAATAGTGCCATGGTGTGACCAATTGAGAGTGTTGAGCCATCCTTCAATTGGGGGACTTTGGTCACATTGTGGATGGAATTCTGTTCAAGAAGGTATTTTTGCAGGTCTTCCTTTTCTACTTTTCCAATTGGTACGGATCAAAATATGAATAGTAAGTCATTGTGGAGGATTGGAGGATTGGTTATAGTGTGAAAGAAGAGGTTGGACCAAATAGTTTTGAGACAAAGGATAAAATTGTTGCACTTGTGAAGAAATTTATGGATTTGGAGACTTTGGAGGGTAAAGAAATGAGAAATAGGGGACAAAAACTTCAAGAATTGTGTCAAAATGCATTCACAAAAGGTGGATCTTCTGCTTCTAATGTCAAGTCCTTCATTAAGGAGATTTGCCACAACCAATCACTGTGGTAAGCATTCTTTTTTTGTTTAAAATTAAATAAAAAAACTAGCTTATTGAAGTTATTGAGTATTTTTTGAAAAAAAAAATAAAGACATCAATGTAAACTCGCCCGAGCAAATGGTGAACTAGAATTCACAAACTCAGCATTTATTGAATTATGCTGGCATTGCAGCCTTTTCTGTTTTTTGATATTTGTTATTAATTGTTACACAATTTCTTAGTTGTCATTTCGGACATTGGTTTGATTCATCTCTATTAGTATTATTATTTGAATGTCATCGTGATGGTTGTTAGTAATCTATTTCTATACGAACATTCTATGAGATCGATGGGTTTACAGAAATTTTAATATTTATGAAAAAGTAATACTTCATTTGAACTGATCAATTCTCAAATTTGATAAAGCCTTATATTTGATTATAATAAACGAAATGGATAATAATCCATTCCGGTGTCCTGTTTGTCAAGTTGGGTCTTCTGATTTGATTTGCCCTGAATGCTGCTCACAACTTGGTTGAGTTGTGACGCATAAAATTGAGTTTTGAGGGTCACCTCTAAAGATTAGGATGCGAAACCTGATGGAACATTGAATGGAAGCACAAATAAATGCATAATTCTACACGTCCTTAACCTTATTTTAAACAAGAGTTCACTCTTAAGTCATCCAAGTGTTGTGCCTCTATCGGTATCTGGACGCACATGAGAAGCATCAAGGAATTCTGCTGATTTTTCGACTTCAAGAATAGGAGTCTCTCCTTGATCACACCAGAAACCCTCTGGGAAATGTTTTGTGTCATTCTATCTTAGAGAATTCAGCTGCCAATTGTAGGAGAAATCAGGATTTTTAACTGTCTAAATCTTTCCTTATCGGACATGAAATATTTTCAAAATTCCTCCTGAAAGATCTCTGACCAACTTAGATAGCCTACTAACTTTCTAAAAAATTATCCTCGCTTATAGGAGACCTATCTAGCCATCCATACACTCTTTTTTGAGCAGCCCATTAGCTCATTTTTTTTACTTGGGAATGGACTCAAAAAATTCTTACTCATTTGAGAAAATCACACAATTACACTGAAATAAAATTTAGAAATTGATGTTTAGATTTAGCCAAATAGATTTTGAGGAAAGAAAATACGCTAGAAATCACCTCTCTAAAAAATGTCAGATTTAATGTCTCCAAAAATCTTCAACGATTCCAACAAATTTTGGTATCCGAATGTCTCTAAAAGTTTTCATTTGGTATTTTTTAAAAATAAGTTTAAACGTCTTCAAATGTCTCCAAAAGCCTCAATCTGATACTTTTCAAAATAAGTTTGAGTGTATTTCTATTTGTCAAAATTAAAATTTTGTTTATTTTTTTGTCAAAATTTAAATTTCATTTAAGACATTTGACATAATTAACTCTTTGGCATAATGTGTTTTGAGCTTTTTCCCATTAAATCAATTATGTACAAGCACAACATTCGCAAATCTATTGTGAAACAAATCCTAGTTCAATAAGAACTTGGATTTTCACTAAAAAAAACATATGTTAGCACAAACAAGACTTGTCATTAAATGTACGAAATTTTCGCTAATAACTGATTAGTGACTACAATAGTGTCAATCTTCTTGTCATTGCTTATCCTGACACAAATTGGAATTTTCGCGACTAATGGACGCCATCGGCAAATAAAGAAGAATTTGTCACTAAAAAGGTGATGATTCACAGCCACCAACGATCACATTTTGTTGCAGTTTGTGTACATGTTGCCGCCAATGTTGCTGACCTGGTGAACTAGGTTCTCGATGCATTGTGATTGTGGTCTCAAAATGTATCACGACAACTTTGTTGCTACATATTTTTAGTAAATGTAATACTATTTTTTGATATTATTATTTCCTATTAATATTACAATTACTTTACATTAAGACAACAATTTAAATAATAATAATAATAATATTAAAATTTATAGATAAAATGCAATATATAATTACAAAGTAATTAATTAAAAAAAGAGTACAAGTGTCTAAAAATATGTACTATAATATATACAATATCTAATAAATGATGACTCTATAGTCAAACCAGAACCATCGATCCAAAAGTAGTCGCTCCTTTGTACCTCAGAACTTGTAGACTTTGAACGATTACCCAATCAACGTAAAAGTGTGTTGAACATTTCTTTGTTACATCATCGATCCTCCACCAGTTGTCGTTCCATCTGTTTGACTCGGGCGGACAACAAATCACACTCCCAAACGACTTCCACTCAATTTGAGGGTTAAGCAGCCCTAACTGGGTGAAGCTCATTAATAGCGTGCGAAGCCTAAGAATCGAGGTCGTACCCACGCCCTACTGGTTGGACTCTGGGAACTGCGTCGAGAAACACTGGCCAAACGTTATGATCTGACTGAGCGCTGGCAAGTGGATTTACTATGGTTGAGTGCTGGGAGAAAGAGATAGATTGAGATCAACGATGTATGAGAGTGTGATGGGGAAAGAGTGTGCCACAAAACCCTTCTTTGTTACTTCTCCAAGTTTCCTTCCAAAGACCTTCAATTGCTTAAATTTATTCATACGCAAAACACAATGCAAAAATTTAATCAAGTAAAGACCCTCAGAAAGGCAACTTAATGCCTTTTTTTTTTTTTCTAAAGTACGGGCAACTTAAATGTCACATATGTTGATTTCCACTTGCTAATTATGCAAATGATTTTTTTTGCAATTTGACAAGTGAAAATCAACAGAATGAATAACCTTTTTTTGTTATGTAGGAAGGTAGCATTTCTTGTTACGAAAATGGTTGTGTGAGAAGTAGGAACGGATATGTATATATAGGCAACTCGATTGCAACAAATAAGTGACTGGTCACTAATTTTTGTCACCAATGTTAATATTAGTGACAACATTTATGACCAAGTCAACTAATTGTCATTATATGGGCAGCCAATTTATGCATTATTACAACAAACTTCGTAGAATTTTTCCTATTGTGTTTAACATCAATGACTAGTCGCCAAACTTGGCGTTAAAGATTTGTGGTTGCTAACAGCGATGCAACTTCTTGGCATGAAGCTTCCCCCCCAAAGGTCAACAAATTTGGCATCAAAATATAGTCGCAAATGTTATCACCAAATTGTAAAAGTTAAGATCAACATCTCTATCGCTATAGGTCGACTATATAGATGCTAGGAGCCCATCTCCAAACCCATCCAGGAATGAGTTAGCCAAAATCCATTTGTTGATCAATTCAATTAGATACCCAAACCAATTTGGGTTTAGTTTTCACCTATGAACCGATATGTGTAGACCTGTTTTCTAACATCTCTTACTCGCACATGACAGGACGTAACCATAATGGTACTCAAATGAATACACATTCATCAAACTCAAGATCAAATCTGTCACATGAAAAATGGGTCGTACGACCAACATATAAGGAGATCTATGATGTTGTATACTGTTCAAAGCTATACAACTATTTTTAAAACTTGTTTCCTGCTCTTAAAGCTTTACACATAAGCCTTTGTTTCTTTTATGATATGCCTTACCCTAGTCCACTTTACACAATCTCTGCTTTCAAAGCTTATTGATCTCCTAAAAGCTTAATCTGTGTTTATTATAATGTTTCTCAAAGAAACTATAATAGGTGCCTAGCGATCCACGAAACTTTGCAAATATGTTAAGAAAGTAGCCTTCCTCTCCTACGTCATATGATCTATCATAAACCAACATGCCTACCTAATGTGCACTATCCAGTCAAATCATACATAACCTTTTGGCAACACACTAAAGTAACCATGCTATACTTCACATATGTGTTAAGAGTCCTAAGGGTTTTTATTCATTATGAGGTTTCATTCTAAAGAACTTGAGATCATCTTATGTAACAAGATTTCCCATCTTCATGGTCGTGCTTCACACACATGGTATCATCATGTGCCATGGTGTTCTTTATTTCCTTGGAGAAGCGCATGTTTAAATTAGAATTTTATAAACACCATACAGAGGCCTCAGTCAGAATGCACTCAGGTATTCTACCTTTGTCCACTTTCCTTTAGGACTACCTCTTGTTTTACTATGGAATTATGCTTAGCCTACTTAGACACTTAGGATTGATTACATAGTAATCCAACATGGATTCTTCATCCATATTTCACAAATTCACCATACATCCTCATCTTACAACTTATGCAACATGACATTTATTGATTATGACCATGCTATCGCAGATACACATGTGTTCAAAATCTACATCATCTTGGCATTTAACAAACAAATAATTAAATATGAGGTAAAAACTTGTGTGAACGGGTTATTTCTCTATCCAACATGTTCTATTATACTCAATAGTTTTAGTGAATGTTAACAAATAATATTCACTTACGTGTATTGCTAATAATAAACTTGAAGGAAAAAATGATTTTTTATTACTCAAATGAAAAGTCAAGTCGAACGACGTCAAATGCAACTATATCCTTTACAAAGTGACACTCAATGTTTACATGCTTACTTTTTCCATAAAATTTTAGATTCTTGATGTAAGCTATCACTTTCCTACTATCACAATAGATAGTAGTAGGCTCTAAAGAGGTGGTTAGTCTAAGGTTTTCAAAAATCGTTTTAGCCATATAGCCTCTTGCACTGCAACTGATGAAGTTCCATACTCGGCTTATATGCTACACATTTTTGCTCCTTACTACTCCAAGAAAAGCCTTCACTCCCAAGCAATAAGACATATCCAAATATGGATTTTTTTGGTCTTCCACATCATCACCCAGGTCAGCATCTGTGTATTCTCTTAGTTGCAGATCCCTTCCTTGATAATATAGTGTATAGCTCGTAGTTTTCTTTAAGTATCTTCGTATCATGTTCACTGTCTTCCAATATTTCTTCCCAAGATTAGATTGACATCGATCTACTAGACTAATAGCAAAGCTGATGTTAGGTTTAGTGCATAGCATTGCATACATAATGCTACCTATGACACTCTTATACAAAACTCTCTTCATGTATCCAATCTCTTTTGGAGCTTATGTGCACATTTCTTTGTCAAAAGACTCACCCTTTGCAATCGGGGTATCCATGGGTTTGTAGTTTGACATGCTAAACCTTTCAAAGATTTTGTTGATATAAGTCTCTTTGAAAGAGCAAACAACCTCCTTGATCAATCTCTCGAAATCTTAACTCCAAGAATGTACTATGCTTCACCCATATATTTCACCACAAAATTGGATGACAACCAATTTTTGACACTCATGATGAAATATAGGTCATTCCTAGCCAACCGTATAGCGTCAACATACAAAGTTAGGATGATGAACTTATCATTCACTCGTTTGAAATACACACAATTGTCCTTATCGATTACCTTAAAATCAAACGAGGTTATCGCTTTATAGAAATGAATATATCATTGCCTAGAAGAATTCTTTAGGCCATAGATTAATCTTTTCAATCAAAAAACTTTATATTTATTGCCAAGGACTATGAAACTTTTAGGTTGAACCATATAGATTTCTTCATCCAGTTTCTTATAATGCAATTTTCATATCCATTTGATGTAACTTAGGATCCAAACTAGCTACTAAAGCCAAGATTAACCTTATAAATGTGAATCTCACTACAAAAGAGAAGGTCTCGTCATGGTCTATGCCTTCTACCTAGGTAAAACCCTTCGCAGCTAGCCGACTTTTGCATTGTACAAGCTTTCCATTGGTTGATCATTTAATCATGTGCACCTACTAATTCCTAATAGCATTTCGACATTTGGAACAATCAACGAATTCCCAAACTTGATTGATTTTCATGGATGCCATCTCATCTTCCATCACTGTAATCCATTCTTAATGGGGACGAGAGAACCTCTTGCATGTTGCAAAGTTCATCATCGAATTGAGGTATAGCTAAAAGAGCTTTACTCATTTTTTTTAAGAGAAAAATGTCATCGTAGGATTTGACTTCTTTTAGATCTACATGGTGGTTCTGCTTCTTGGTAAACGTAACACATATATTCATCAAGACTTGGAATCATACTCTCACTAAGACGAAGTTCCATACTCCCACTAGAATTCAAAATCATACTTAGACTCAAATTAAGAACTGTATGAGAAACATCTGTATTTATTGGAGGTTAAGATACATTATCTCCACTTTTGACCTCATTTCTTTTACTCGGATGGAGTAACTCTAAGGTATCATATTTTTGAGTCTCGTAAAAAGTGAAATTTGTATCTACTTCACCCAATTTAGGAAACTCATTCTATAATAATGTCAAATTTTGGGACTCCAATTCAGTTGTTACACCATTTTTTGTTCTCCTACCTCATAAAGATTCCCTTCTTACCTATAGGGCCAAGCTTCCCATACTTGCTAAAGGTATCATGGATGTCGGCACCATAACCTCACGATCTTAAATAGCTTAACTCGAGTTTACTTCCAATCCATAACTCATAAGGTGCAGATGTAACTGACTTAGAGGAAACTCAGCTAAAGACAAAGGCAACACTGAGTAACGCATCTCCCCAAAAGAAAATTGGAAAATTCGCTTCTACTATCATAGACCTAACCATGTCAATAAGAGTTCGATTTCTCCTTTCCCCAACTTTGTTTTGTTGTGGGGTTATGGACAACTGATGTTTAATACCCTTTTCATCATACAGTGCTTTAAATTCTTCTGAGAGGTATTCTCGACCTTGATCAGTCTTTAAAGCCTTGATTGTCCTATCTAGTTAATTTTGAACTAGATTCATAAATCTTTTGAAACAATCTAATGCTTCAGATGTATGGGCAATCAAGTATAAGTGACCATACCTATTATATTCATCTATAAAAATGAATTAATAGGCATCCTGCCTAGCCTTCACATTTATTGCCCACAAACATCAGAATGAATGAATTAATTGCAATGGATATTTGGCTCTAGCAGTTTTTGCCAAATGGTTTTCGTACTAGTTTTCCTTTTAAGTAGTTTTCACAAGTAGGTAACTCAATGTTGGCTAAGCTACCAAGTAAGCCTATTTTGGCTAATCAAACTAATCAATATTGCCCACTATGGCTAATTCTAGCATGCCACAACTTCACATTATCATGTTTATGTGAAGAAGAAACAACATATGAAAAAAATAGATTTATTAAAGCTGTCAAGATCCAAATACAAAGCAAAGAAACCATCCTCAATATGACCAGAACTAAAATGAACATTGTTCAATTAGAAACTAAAGAAATTATCCTTAAAAGATATTCTAAAACCAACTTTCATCAATTCTAAGAAAGAAATCAAGTTCCTTTTAATCATTAGAGAGTAGAGGATGCTTTCTAGTATTAAAGATCGACCACCATACAAGGTCAACTTGCATGTGCCAACGCTTTTGACTTTCTCTTTGGAGTTGTTCCCCACATAAATCCATCTTGTTCCCTCGAGAACTTGTTGGAACTCGATGAAGGTGTCATGTTCTTCTTTACGTGGTATGTGGCTCTTGAATCAATCACCCACAAAGGATGCAACTCTGTTATGAATACTGAGCTAGATACATTTGCACAACTAATATGCAAGTTGGTTTGTTGTACCTTATGAGGAGCTTCACAATTTTTTGCAAAGTGCCCTCTTTTTTAGCAATTATAGCATTTTAACTTAGAGATGTCAGTCTTTCTTTTGGTCTTTCACTTCTTTCAACCAAACTCTTGGTTGTCTTCTTTTCAGCATGGCCTTTAAAATTAGAAGATTTATTTTTTCTCTTCTTTCTTTTCTTGTTTAAGTTGGATCTTGCCAAGTGGACCTCAACATTCATCTTGATTGAAGCAAGACGATCATCCTCAAGTTCCAGTTAATAAACAACATCGTCAAATGTCTTAATGCCTTGGGCATAAGTCAGGTGCAACTTCATATGCTCCTAACTCATAGGAAAAGAGCGAATAACATCTTGAACTTTCTGCTCTTCAATTAGTTTATGGCCATGATCATTGAGTTTGCTAATCGTATTATCCATCTATCAGACACTTCTTCATAATATGATTAGAATACTTTTGATAAGTATCAAACTTGATTGTCAAAGAGTAAAGCTTGGTCAAAGACACAACTCCAAACTTCTCTTTCAAAGCATCCCACAGATCCTTTCCATTTTAATACTTACAAAACTATTTAGTGGTGTCATCATCCATTGCACTAAGCAAGATGATGGAAGCAATGAAGTTCTTTTTTTTTTAGCCAAATAGTCATTTTGTCATGCCTATATTGAGCGGTGTTCCCTTTCCGAGGCTTGATGATGATCGTCTGTAAGGAATCTTTAGGCTTTTGCTTCTCAAGAACATATTAGATTTTCATGCTCCAAATCTTATAGTTATTACCGCTCAGCTTAAGGTTTTTGTTCATATTGGAAACAATTGATTGTGGAGGCAATGACCATTTTCACAATCCTAAATTGTAGATACAATCGCATACACACATAAGGAGACATAACAATACTATCTACCAAAATTTATCTAGCTAAGTCTTTTATTAGGTACCAAATCAAACGAGAACATTAAATGCATTTGTCACCATATGTACAAAATAATCAACTAAGCTATAACTAATTTATGGATAGTAAATCATTATGATCGTTTGATTCTTTTTTAAACATCCTACATTCATTATTTCACATCATTAAGTCACATTACTTAAGATTTAAGCAATAATGAGTACACAAAATTTAAACATATAAACTTGCATCATATGAGTAAGTAAACAAATTACAACACATGTATAGACAATACTAAATAGAACTAATCATTTATTAATATAACTTATGAAATCAAAACAATCATCCACTAAGTAGTCTTAACTTTAACACAAATGTCAACAACAACAAAAAATTTGAAGGTACAATTCAACTAAGTCCAAAACTATACGAGGAACTAAGCAATGGCATCTATGCCTTATTTCTAAAACCAAATAAGCTAAGAACTAATCCTAATAAATAGGATAGTGAGGAAGTCTCTCGTAATTCTTTGGCAAGGATGTTGGAAAAGGGTTCCCATATCCACTGAGGTATATTGTAAGTAATGTGTCCAACCAATGGACTTTCAATCTCACGGTCACTCCTTAAGATTAAATTATTTGGTCCACACGGCAATAGGAAACCTCTAAGTTCTAGTCGCTGCATGAATCCTCAAGTATTTCATGATACTTTAAGTCATCCAATTGTGTTGGCATTAAATGCCTTAGTAAAGGATGAGTGAGAGATTTCCTTATAACATTGAGCATTCTTTGCTCATCGGTGCCATGCTTAAAACCCCCCTCGCCAAATGCACTCTTGCATTTGTTTATTTACATTTGTCCTGTGCTCCATTATGTTAAAGATATCATCATGACAAGTATATCGTGGAAGATGAATTTTCTCAACGGCATGCTTCATACTTCCTAGTGAAACTTTCCTCTAAACTAATCTAGGCACACACTGAGTTCTCACGATTATCGTCATATCTGTAACATGTACAAGCATGGATTAGTTTATGATTGAAAACACCTTTCAATCAATAAAGCCACATCCACAAATATTTTATAAAAACACTTTTATATAAAATACATATTTTACCATATTAAAATGATTAATTAACACATAAATAATTGGTGAAAAATTGTTCTGGAAGTCAAAACATATCAAAACTTCCAGAAAATATGAATTTTAAATCTATCGAAAATTTGAAAAATTTTGAACATCGAAGTCACTCTCACCCACACGTGTCGCCGCAATGGGAAGATACACGCAGCTACGCTTTTTATACACGTCCAGCCTCCCACTGCTACATGGCATAATCTGATTGGTCGACATTGCAACTACTGCCATATGTCATCACATCATTGGTCCACATATTCTATGTGGCATCCTAGTTAGTTGTGCCACAGATTAGTGACTTGTCTTCTACCTAGCACTTATTGCCACGTGTGCTGACTTGGCGTCCACGTGGCGTTGTGTGATTGGGCTTATGTGGCATATGTGAAACATTTACTGCATGCCACGTGTGCCTTAATAGTCGCATCGCCACATGCGCCAAGAGAGAGGATTTTGTAGTCTAGCATTTCAAGCCATCCAGAACTTACTAGTACAATCAGAATCACAAAATTCCAAACTTATTCTAGCCTATTCGGGCAGTCGAACCAAACACAGATCAAGCAACAATCAAAATTGAAAGAATTAACATGCATGACACATTCAGTCCAGCATCCAAGTTACATGACTAACAACATTCAATGAATAAATCATCAAAATAACTTAATGCTCTAATACCAATGGAGGCATCCAGTACTGAATAACATAAAATAATTAACGAATAATTAAATAGGAGATCGAGCCTACTTTGAAATATACAATGAAACAACATCGGTTTGATGCTCTAAGAAATGAATTGTTGCAAGTCACCACGGACCACAAAGACGAACGTGACGAAAATGTGGAATGTACTTCCAGCTCAAGAACAACTAGAAGGATGTCTAGCAGGATAATCTACTGTGTGCAAGGAAGGAATAACCTCTCTTCCTTCCACTCTAAGGTCGATGGAAAGATTAAGAGGGAAATTGAGAGTGTTTTCTATAAACGCACTGTTAACTCTTTAACTCTAGGGTTTTCTGTAAGTCTTTTATACTAATAGAGTTTGGGTTCTCCAAAACTCATTTGTTGATCAACCCAATTTGATACCCATTACATACAACAAAATAGAGAAAAAATGCACAAAGACGACCCGTATGTATATAGTTTAAATTGTCCCATTCAGTCTTATCCTCACGAACTGAGGTCAACGTGCCCTCTCCGCTATGCTACCCCTCGAGGGGTGGTTTAATTTTGACACTAACGTTGTCCAAAATTTTTAGTTTGACCTGACATTTTTTTTTGTCTAAATCTTAACATTGCTGTTACAAATAGTCCACAATTTCGTCCCTTCGTCTTAACAATTGTTAAATGAAATTTACTTCAACTTATATAACTAGTTAATTGCTATCATGAATAATACAACATATACAACATCTAACAAATCAGATCACTTCAACATTGTTTTTTTTTTTTAAAAAAAAACACACTTTACCCAAACTTGAAAATCCAATCTAAAAGTCCAACCACACTAATCCATCTAATCAAACCAAACCCTTTCTTAAACCTCTAATTCTTTTCCGCTTGTTTTTCCAAGGGCGGAGTCATTAAGGGACAATGGCTCAAATACTTGCTTCTACGCTCTTTTCTGGGAAGAGTTCCCTGTTTCCACTATTTGGACTAACTATGAGACTATCATCATTTTTGTTTTGTCCCTTACCTTGCTTGTCGTGGGTTTTAGTTTGTGTGTGATACTTAGAAAAAGACAGAGAGATGTGTAAATGGAGATTGAGTGGAGGACAAGCATCCACTCATCTTTAGTTACAATTATGCGAAGTACTAAATTGTCCAATGATGAATTTTTTTATACAAAAATATCCTTGTAAACATACTCTCTTTTTTTTTTTATGAAAGAGGGTGAAATCTCATTAAATATTATTGGATGTCCTTACTTGTGGCAGAGGAATATTGTAGTTACATAGATTAATTTTATCCAAATATAAAAGAGACATAAGAGGAGCCAAAATAGTGACAAAGTCATAGATACCAAAGCCTTGAGATAAGCCATTCTTGGCAACCCAGTCCGCACAAATATTGGAGTCCTTTGGAACATGATATAGCTTAGCACCGGTCAGGGTAAGAAAGTTCTTGATATGGTTAACTAAAACTTAACGGTGTCCTTTCCAATTTATTTGGGAAGTATATATTGCCACAACCATTTTGGAGTCTGAATCTAAGGATACCTGTGGCCAGTGCTTCTCTACAATTAATTCCAATCCGTAGAGAATGGCTTGTAATTCCACCAATAGGGGAGATAGAAAACTCAAATGAATATTTCTGAAATGTATGGCAAAAAAGCTCTATTACTTACCACAATTCCCACTGCAGCAGTTGAGTAACAGAACGAGATAAATCCATCCACATTAATACAATAAGCTCCTTCAAAGCACTTTTTATGTAGTATAAGATGCATTGGCTTTGTCTAAGAAATCAAGCATAAGTTGAGAAGCCTGAATATAGCTGAGAGCCACCCCTACATAAGACTTTCCTACTCTATTCTGTCAGATTCCTTCAGCTACAACCTCCACATTAAGGGCATTCCACAAACGCCAAATCATAATTCCAAATAATAAAGACCAAGGAACATCACTCCTGTGACTGATCCGATTGCCAAGATTATTTTGTAAATTCAAAGTAAAGAAAGAAGCACGTACCTGGGCGGCCAGGATTTCAAACCATTGAGCCTTAGCTAGTGGGCAATCTCGAAGAGTATGGAGTATAGTCTCAATACCATTATTACATCGTTGGCAAATGGCAAAATTGCTTAAATGTCTGATCATCCATTGAGAATTTGTGAGTAAACGACCATGGAGGGCAAGTGAAAGACACATTTTTGCCCGTATGGGACCCTTCCATTTCCAAAGAATAGACTAATCTTACTCCCTTTGTTGTTGTTCCGTCACTGCACCAATATTTTGAAGATAGTTAATCGCAGAAGCAAGAGTGAACCTCCCAGAACTAGTCCCTTTCAAAACCACCACATCCGATATCCCTTTCTTGAGTAAGCAATTGCATGAAAAGAACAGTGTCAACGATGTTTCCAGACATGATCTCTGATAGGTAATCCCTACGGCAAAGGCCGAAAGCATGAAATTCAGAAATTGTCATGTCCTAAACATTCAGAGGTAGTTGTAAATAATATGATTAACCAGGGGGCCAATTGAGTCGACCCAATCATCAATCCAAAACTTAATGCACTCATCATCACCGATAGATCACATGATACTGTATTGCACATGATCACAATTCTTCAAAATTCCAGACCAAAGAGGTGAGAGATTATATTGCCTGGATTTTGTAAAGTCAGTGGTACCACCTTGTATGTATTTAGAGCAAATAATCCGAGCCCAAAGAGACTGAGGATTAGATAGAATACACCACCCCAATTTCATAAGAAGAGTCTGATTAACCATCTGTGTTGGTTTAATGCCTAAGCCTCCCTCAGTCTTAGGCCGACATACTATAGTCCAATTAACATGATGTAGTCTTCTTTACAATGCCGAGTATCCTCATAAGAAGCATCGAATACTTCTGTCAATATCCTCACATAAACCAGCTGGTAAAACCGTTGTCTGCATGTTATACATAGGCAACGCAGAAAGAACAAAATGAATGAGTGTGACCCAACCTGCTAAACTGAGCTTCTTCACTGCCCACCCATTTAAACGTAGGTTAATCTTATCCAACAGATAAGCATAAGTTCCTTTGGATATCCTGTCCTGTAGAATTTGCACCTCTAGATACTTGCCAAGGGAAGAAACTCTTTCATAACCACATCTCAAACTAAAATGCGTAGCTAATTCATTAGACATATTCTTCTAGAAGTAGATTTTAGTCTTCGTGACACTTACCTTTTCCCCCGAGGCACTACAGAAGGTTTTGAGGTAGTTCATCATAACATCTATTTGATCCCTTGAGCATTCACCAAAAAGCATCAGATCATATGCGAAGAACAGATGGGAGAGAGAATGTCCCCACCTGCTGAGTTTGAGTGGTTTCCATGTAGAATTATGAACCGCATCTCTGATAATATTTGCAAGACGCTCCATACATAGAACGAAAATATATGGAGATAATGGATTGCCTTGACGTGTACCTCTGGATGGCCGAAATTCCTCTGTGGGTTCGCCGTTCCACAGTACTTTGATATGAGTTGTGGTAATAAACTCCATAACTAATTGAATGAGCTCAACCGGGAAATTAACCAGCTTCAGCGTATCATAAATAAAGCTCCATCATAGTCTATCATAAGCATTTTTCAGATCGACTTTTACTGTCACCTATCCTTTATTGCTTGTTTTTGTTCTCATGGAGTGAATTGTCTCCTGTATAATAATTATATTATCTACTATTTGACGGCCAGGGACAAATCTAGCTTGTTCCTCCCCAATCAAAATTGGCAGGAATTCCTTGATCCTTTGAACCAAAATCTTAGAAAGAACTTTATAGGAAGCATTACACAAACCAATAGGCCGAAATTGGGATATGTTTGGTTGTGGAATCTTCAGAATCAAAGAGATGAGAGTGTGGTTGATATTCTCAATAGATATCTGACCTTGAAACACTTGGTGGCCAAATTTGGTAACAGAACTTTTAATAGTATGCCATTGTCTTTGCAGAAAGTCAGGTTGCACTCCATCAGGGCCTAGTGCCTTGAAGGGGCTTAAGGACATCAAGGCTGAATGAATTTCCATCTCGGCCGGAAGAGCTGTTAACTTACTCCAATATGACTCCTGGATCAAAACAAATCCATTGCTAGCCCTCAACGGTCTATATTCCCCTTCTTCAGTATATAGGTGATGAAAGAACTGAGCTGCCAAGTTTTTATAGGTATCCTTCGCAGTAATTAAATTGCCCTGAGCATCCGTCAAGGAGAGAACTCTATTCCTGGCTCTGTTAATGACTGCAGAAGAATGAAAATAGATATTATTATGATCGCCAAGAGCAATCCATGTATCATGGGATTTTTGCTTCCAAAAGCATTCCTCTTGTAAAAGGATGGTTTCCAACTCCCGTCGTATCGTCTTGTCTAATTTCCATAAAAAATCACTTTGTTATTGTTCTAATGCTCTTTCAACCCCAGCAAGACGATTCTGTATTTTTGTTTTCACATAAAAGATGTTGCCAAATGTGGACTTGTTCCATTCTTGTAATTGAGTGGACTATTCTACAGGGCAGTAATAAAAGTAGCCTCATAATCCCAAGTGGAGTGAAAAAACCATCGAACATGTTACCTGCAAGCCAGGCTATTTGATACCAGAAGAGTCTCTGTCTTATCCTAGTTGTATTAGCATTATTAAAGTGAAGGAGAATCGGGTGGTGATCTGATTTGACATAAGCCAAATGTTTAACATAAGAATTACCATAGGCCATCTTCCAACTGATATTGCTAAGTACATAGTCAAGCTTTTCAAAAACTCCATTTCTCTCCCAAGTAAAGAGGGAACCGGTACACTCTATTTCCATTAAGCTACATTCATTAAACACATCCACAAACTCCTTGCATTTTTCAATAGTAGCTGGGTGACCTCCTTGTTGGAGAATTTTCGGTCTATGCTTTAGTTGAATTTGGAGAGCAAAAGCGAGTTGAAGTGAGAGAGAAAACAACACCAAGATTTATAGTGATTTGACCAACTATGCCTACGTCCACTACCTAAGTCTCACTTAGGATTTTCACTATATCGAAGATTGATTCCGGCTCAATCCAACAAAGTCAATACATGAGATTGATCGCTGCTCACAACTCTAAGGCTAATAAGGTTGATTATGACTCACTCCTTTAAAGCCTACCCAACGTTGATTCCCAGCTCAAATCTCTAAAGCAATACAAGGTTGGTTTCTCTAGGTTCATAACAAACATTTCCCCACTCTCAAAATGAATACAAAAATATTAAAGCTCTATGCTAGGAGTACATGTGTTTGATTGATGCTCTTGATCTTCTATCTAGTTTGATTTGGTGTTTTGGGGTTGATGGAATGATGAAAATGTTTGGGACTTGAAACCATATGATCATATATGCTTTTCTTCCCTTCCTTGATGTATTTATAGCATTCTCATGCCATATGATCATTGGTAAAGTGAAACTAGCCATTGGAGTCTTCTGGACCATTCGAAACGTACGTTACAGTAGTCAGACATACATTGATCATGTTGATTTCCAGTTCATGTACGTTGTTCTTCTTTTGATGTACGTTGATCATGTTTCTTTCCAGATGACGTACGTTATTTGTGGTTAACATACGTTGCTTTTCTCCTTAATCTACGTTAGGCATAGATAATGTACGTTATTTGCTCCTTCAACATTTCAGTGGCTTCTGTTTGCATTTTGGTTTTTCTTCACGTATGTTGGCAGTCATATAACATATGTTAAGCACCTCTGGAGCCTTGTTTAGCAATTCCAAGCTTTTCGACGTATTCCACCTCAAGTCAAATGCTTTGCACTTCATCAAAACCTTTTGTTCACCATCAAAACATGAAAGAATCTTAATTTTGATCACCCTTTATCTAACAATCTCCCCCTTTTTGATTATGACAAAACTTTTAAGAATTTAAGTGCTACATCAAGGCAACATATTTGATCAAGGATTTTATTCTTGTCAAGATGTTAGGGTCATTAAAATAAATGTGTGATCATGTCAAAAAAAATTAAAATTTTCACTCCCCCCATCAAAAACAATTTACGTATTAAAATAAATTCTTTTGGTTTTAATTCCCCCTTTTGAAAACAATTTGTGCATTATTTAAAATATTTTTTAAACACCATTTCTCTCTCCATTTAAATCAAAACAATATCAATGAAATAACAAATGAAGAAAATTGAAAGCGTTAGAATGATAGTACCAAAGTTGGCATCTCCAATGATATAGGATATTTGCTCCAAGGTTATTAAGCCTTCTTGAAAATGAGTCCTCACTTTGATACCACTTGTTGAAAAATTTTCGATCTATGCTTTTGTTGAATTTGGAGAGTGGAAGCGAGTTGAAATGAGAGAGAAAAAAACACCAAGATTTATAGTGGTTCGGCCAACCATGCCTATGTCCACTACCTAAGAATTTCCACTTAGGATTTCCACTATATCGAAGATTGATTCCGATTCAATCCAACAAAGCCTTACAACAAGGTTGATTGTGGCTCACACCTCTAAGGCCAACAATGTTGATTACGGCTCACCCCTCCAAAGCCAACAAGGTTAATTACTACTCATCCCTCTAAAGCCTTCTCAAGGTTGATTCTCGGTTCAAACCTCTTAACCTATACAATGTTGTTTTCTCTAGATTCATAACAAACCTTTCCCCACTCTCAAAATGAATACAAAACTATGAAACTTCTATGCTAGGAGTACATGTGTTTGATTGATACTCTTGATCTTCTCTCTAGCTTGAATTTAGTATTGTGGGTTTGATGGAATGATGAAAATGTTTGAGACTCGAAACTATATGGTCATCCATGTTTTTCTGCCATTCATTGATGTATTTATAGTTTTCTAATCCATATAACCGTTGATAGAGAAAAACTAGTAGTTGGAGTGCATTTAATGTTGTTGCAGGCTACTCGAACCTTGCTAACGTACGTTATCTGAGTATTTTTCTAGTCTACGTATGTAATATCCCGTTTATTTTAGCCGGAATCTAGTGGTATTTCGAGGTGATTTTGAGTCGGGATGTTGACCTTTGAGTCTAAAGGTTGTGTCGCGTGTGTTGTGCACGTTGGAGGTCATCTATGTGCTTAGTACAGGGTATTGTGCACGTAGTAGAGGCTTGAACCTTGACCGTGAATGTGCGTTGAGTGCAACGTACACAGAAGGTCATCTACGTGCACAGTACGGAGTGTTATGCACGTAGACGGGGATGAGTCGGCCGAGAGTCTTGCTTGGTCTATGTTCATGGTATGGGTTGTTGTGCACGTTGTTCATCCTTTGGGAGTGACCCGTGAGCACACTGAGGCCTTTTACGCACACAGCAGGGGGTGGAACGCACATAGATTGTAGATCTGAATGAGGGGCTTCAGATCTGTCGCCTACGTACGTTGTGTGGGATGCTACCCACGTAGAGCACGGTGCTACGTACACAGGACCCCTACTGTGCACGTAGATGTGTCTTTCTGGGCGACTGTGCGTGAAACGCATCATGTCAATCCGTGAGTCTATAAATACCCCTAGTCACCACTTATTACAACTTATCTCAACCATCAGAGCACTTTCACATCTACTTCTCTGTGATTTTCTTGGTTTCTTCTTGCTTCTACAACAGATCTAGAGGTAAGAATCTTCCATTTATCTTTTCTTTTCTTTTATTTGCATTGCATTTTGGCATTCTAGGGTTCCGACCGAAATTGGGTTTTGGTTCGGATCTGTAATAACTTGATTTTTTGACTATTTTTCTGGTAAATTTTCCGTTAGAAATTTTTTTTCGAATTAATTATTTTTGACGGATTAATTTTAATTTGAAATATCATTAAATTAATTAATGATATTTTGGAGTGTTAAAATTTTGTTGGTGTTAATAGGATTTTTGAAGTGTATTGGGAAGTTAAATTGAGT
>CAODLS011177643.1:0-16461 GCA_948243855.1 Flueggea neowawraea
TTGCGTCAGACACAACAAAGGAAGCTATTTGGCTCAAGAAGTTCATTACTAGTTTGGATGTTATCCCAAGCATAACAAATCCAGTGGACTTATTTTGTGATAACAATGGTGCTATTACTCAAGACAAGGAGCATAGATCACATAAAGAACCAAGCACAAACTTAGATGTTTTCACCTCATTCGAGAGATATTCGAAAGAGGAGATGTCAAAATATGCATAGTGGACACCAATGACAATGCGGCAGATCCCTTGACAAAGGCTCTACCAGAATCGAAACATGAAAGACACGTTAGGTCTTTAGGTATTAGGTTCATTCCTGATTGGGACTATTGCAAGTGGGAGACTATTGGTTTTGTGCCATATCCCAATCATGTAAACATTGTCATTTGGTTTATTTAATAAAAAGAGGCATTTTATTTCTATGAAATATTATTCATTTTATGAAGATAAAACTCCATGAATAGTCTATTGTTCCTTATGTCATCAAGTGCGTGACTTGATAGTAAAACCATAAGGATAAAAGGGATATTATTCTAAATGTCCCTAATCGATCATTATCATAGGAATGATAATGAACTAAGATTAGTATGTTGCTAAGTGGATAATCATGTTTAATTTATTATGGATATGAGATATCAACTTAGAACATAGATGCATGTTGGGGAACATGTGTTGGACTGACCCACTATAAAAGCACTTAATGGATTGTTGTCATAAAGTAGCTTTCATGCAGTGGTGATGTTTGAGTCCTCTGACTAAAAATCACTATCGACTCCTACATGAGGAATCACATGTTTTGACTTAGTCAAACGTTTTCCGTAACACGATAACAATAAAGGCTATGATTGGATATGTCATTAATCATGTAGAGAAGGGATAGTGAGAGTGATGGATTTGTTCCTCTTATGAAGAGTGACATCTCTAGGCCACTTGATGAGTATGATTGATGGAATGTATGCATACTCGAATGAATTGATAAAGGGTTTTATCAATTTCATCTGTTATATCAATCTACTTGAGATCAAGAAACATGCTAAGCAATATAAGGTTGACATGTGATCATATCTTATGCTTAGATGAGATATCATAAGATAAAAGGACTTAATATCAGACTGTGAAAGGTTAACTCGGATCACCAACATCCGCTCGATTTTGGGTTGCCATAATGTATTACTAGATACCGCTTATGGACTTTGGGCCCAAAGGTTTGAGACAAGACCCATTGCCAATTTCGAGTGGGCCTATTGGATCACACACAATAACGAATTGGATTTGTTACAAATGTTCTCTCTTTGTGGTGATTGAATTATTAAGATGAATAGTTTTATTAATCAATAATAATTTAGGGTTTTATGATTTATTAGAGTTATGGATATTTAATTATATGTGACATAATTCGGCCCATATGAGTGGTTTATTAAATGATAATGTATCAGATAATTAAAATCCTAATAACATTAATCAAACTCATTAGAATTTTGGCACAACCTAACCTAATTAGGAGGAGGAAATTCGGCACACACCACCTCTCCTATTTTTTAGGAGTCACTTTCCTTGTTTGACAAGGATGAATTCGGCACATGTACTAATTAGGAGTCCATGACTAATTAGGAGTTTTATTCTTGTGTGACAAGGAAAATAAAACCCTAATTTGTATGTGACAAAAATTGATTAGGAAGTGTTTAATTCTTGTGGGACAAGAAATGCAAACCTAGTGAGACTAGGATTGGAAATTCGACACACTTCTTCTAGATTAGGAAGAGGTCAAATTCTTAGAGGACAAGGAGAGGGAAATTTTGGCGTGCACCTATTTAGGTCTCCTCATATGCCTATAAATAGGATGCATTCCTTCCCATTCCATTGATTCCAAAGAAAAGCCGAATTAGTGTGTGCCACTTTCAAAGAGAGAAAAATTATTTTGTGAGCTTTAAAATAGTGATTCTAAAAGAAGTGCTAGTACACTCCACCAATCCAAGGTAAGTTCGTTCGTGTGGATACCTCTAGGCACGTTTGCGCAAAGGCAACGTGATTCCACAAGGATGATTCGGGTTTTGGTGCTAAAAGCTACACCAACGTCTCATAAAATTGAACAATCAAGCCTTGGTGAAAGGCTGATCTTCTAACCCTAATTATATATGTTGATGTGCATAGGTCATTGGGGGAATTCAAGGCATAAAATTTTTGTTATTTTCGCTGCATTGATTTATTATGAATGTCATAAACGAGCCGCGAATTCCAACAGTAAGGAACTATGAGTTGGAGAACATCCACTTCAACATGCTAGCATCATTTCATGGTTTTCCATCGGGTGACCCACTCACTTTCTTGAGGGAGTTCTACACAACCATCCAAGCTTTCTCTTTGCATGATTTGATGGAGGATGAACTCCGAATGAGATGCTTCCTATATACCTTGAAGGATCGGGCTAAAACTTGGTTTATCAATCCTCTAGGAAGTTTTTTAGGGGCTTGGGATGAAGTCTAAGAGAATTTCATGATTAAGTACTATTCTTCCCAAAAGATGATTGAATTGAGGAATAAAATTTTCATTCTCTTAAATGGAAGGTGAGCCGTTTTATGAAGCATGGAAGAGGTTCAAGATGCTTTTGAGTTAATGCCCCCACCATCAATTTTCTTTGGCATGACTTAAACCATGCACGAGCAAACTTTTGTGACACTGCTGCTGGTGATTATTTTGGTGACAAGATGGTCGAAGAAGTATATGACACCAATGAGACGCTTGCCACCAATTTCCAACTAAAAGCAGTAAGAGGTAGAAGAGCAGGAATTAATGAGGTAACCCCTAATTCATCCGACTTAGCTTCACAAGTTATTAAAATGTCTAGGAGATTGAACATATTGATTAATAGAGAATCTATGGCTAGAGAACAATGTTCATTTTATGGTGCTTGTGGTCATAATGATACAACTTGTGGTGGACTAAAGACATGGTGTTGGGTTTGAGGAGGTGAATTATTTATAAGGTTTTGCTAAGCCCCAAACTAGAAATGATTCCTGCTCCAATACCTACAACCCAGGATGGTGCAACCACCCTAAATTTACTTGGAGAGACCTAAATGCCAACCCACCTAAACATATGGGACCTCCAGGACTTCAACCTAGACCACCCTACCAACAACACCAACCCTAATCACCACCTCCACAAAACACCCAAGAAAAGAAACCACCCCTTGAAAACCTCTTAATGCAATGTATTTACAAATGGAGGCTAAGGATGCAAAGGTTGATCAAGGCATTCATGTTCAACAAGTTACCATTTTAAATTTAGAAAAGCAAATGGGCCAACTAGCTAAGGTGGTTTTTAAAAGGGAAAAGGGAAAACTACCAATTACCTTCCAAGTTAATCCTATAGAGAGTGTAATAGATATAACATTGAGGAGTGGGAAAGAGCTTAAGGGGCCAATGGTAAAGGAGAAATCTAGAAAAGATAAAGGCAAGGAACTTATGGTGGAAGAACTCAAGACTGACATGAAGGCAAATGAGGAAAAAGTGCAGCGAAAAGATCATCCTTCCAACCAAAAGAATGAGATGAAGCCATATGTGCCTCTTATTCCATTCCCCAGTGATTGAAAGCTAACAAAATGGACAATAATTTCGAGAAGTTGTTGGAAATATTCAAGAAGCTTCATATGAACATTACCTTATTGAAGCCATTCCTCATATACCTCATTATGCTAAATTTTTAAAGGAGATTGTGTTCAAAAAGAATAAATTGGAATAGCATGCCATGGTTGCCTTAATAAAGAATGTAGTGCAGTGATTCAGAACAAGCTCCCTCCAAAACTCAAGGATCTAGGGAGTTTTATCATTCCATTATCAATTGGAAATGTGGACATTAAGAGATCGTTGTGTGACTTGGAAGCCTTGATCAACCTCATAAGTTCAAAAAGCTTGGGATTAGAGAAATTTTGCAGATAATCGTTTCACTCCAACTTGCTGACTGCTCCATCAACTACTCTTTGGGATTTGTGGAAAACATTTTGGTAAATGTTGATAATTTTTTTTCCACTAAATTTTATATTCTTGCAATGGATAATGAATTGGATCTTCCTATTATGCTTGGTAGATCATTTTTAGCAAAGGGGGGAGGGAGTTTTAATTGAAGTGAACAAAGAGAAATTAACCTTTAAGGTTGTTGGTGAGACACAAGATTTTCATGTCTTTAGCAATTTAAAAATGCATTCGCTCAATGATTGTGATAATGATGCTAAAGTCATAGAAGCTTGTTGCATGTTGTCCACAAACCCAACACTAGAACCCTTGGGTGATAAGGGGAGAAAGGGAGAACCAAGTGCACAACTGATAGAACAATCAATAGAGCAAAACCAAGAACTAAAACTGAATGCAATGGAGAAAAATAATTTTAAAGGGGTATTGGGTGTAAAAGAGAAAACCAAGAAATAAAGTGATGATTTTTCTTTGATGGCTGATTTCTTTAAGGGCAAAGTGTTTTATATTGTCCACCCAAAAACTAGGATCTTTGGAACCCCAAAATTCCATGGTGTGGCCCATTTTCAATTTCTAAAATTCGTTCATATGGTGCCATTGAAATTTTGCTTAATGATCACAAACAAATTAAAGTTAATGGAAAGAGATTGAGACTTTATATGGAGCCCACCAAAGGGACTACTTGGCAGCCCAAGTAGATCTAACATCTATGTCCGAAATGACATTAAACTACTGTCTTGCCGCAATGACGTTAAACTATGTCTACCCTTTAATTAATGCATTTCCCTGCATAAGCATTTAGAGTAGCAATGCATTTAGAATATAGCACATTTGCTTACTTGTTTTTTCAAGTTAACATTGAATAAAGTTACATAGGAGTGATGTATACCATGCTTTCATGATGATATACCCTATAATCATATCTATACATTTGTGTCCATTAACGTTTCTTGTCTCATGCCTAAAAGTTGGAGTCGTGCATTTAAGGAAAAGCAAAAGCAAGAAAAGCCAGAAATAGATAAGCATTCTTAACTCTCTTCCTTTTACTTTTAATGCTTAATTTTGAAAATTGAACTAGTCCCCTTGTTCATTGCTATTGTTAATGATGACTCGGAATTACTTTGTTGAACATTAGGGGTAATGTTCAAAATAAGTGTGGGGGAGGGGTTTGTTGAATGCTTGTGTTTTGATTGTATGCTTAATTTCTTATATGTCTTTGCTTACATGTTGATTTTCCTTGAAGATGATTGAAATTTTTTCTTGAATTATTCTTGAAATTTTTTAGAATGCATCAAACGTGATAAGATTAGAATCTGAATTGAATTGGTTGGAGAAATTTTGTAGTGTGGTAGTATCCTATTAACATGATTAATTGAAGAATAAATGTTATTTGTTAGTTACTTAAACCTCAATTTGGCATTTTAAGCTGTAAAGTTGGGAGTTTGTTTACCAATAACCTTAGTCTACTAGTGGTGGCATAAAAAGAGGCTTTCAAACTTGTTGTTAAGTTGGTTTTTAAAGAGTGAATTATTTTTGAAACGATTAGAGTAGACTTGGCTATTTTTTTTAAGAAATAAGTGCTTATTAAAGGTGAAAAATGGTTAAGCTTCCTTTTTTAAGGGTGAACCTAAACGGAAATAAGTGCATGGGGTCTCAACCTTGACGTGACAATGATGAGTACCCTCAGTGGAAATGATTAAGTATAATAACAAGGACCTTTAATTCACTAACTCATTTGTAGCATCCAAAATGAGAGGGAATTGATTAAAAGGAAAATGCAATGAAAGAAAATTTGAAAGAAAGCACTTATAACTGAAAAAATGAATGAATGATGCCAAGTTTGCTCTAAAACAAAGGAAAATGTGTTTCAACTTAGCAACATAGGAGATAAGCTTTAGAGATGCCAATAGATTATGGAACTTGATGGATGAGCTCTAAAAATTGCCACTTATAAATGTTAAGGTTTTGTTCTTATAAATAATGAATACCATTGTATTGCTTTCTTAATCATTTTACTTGCATACTTGCATAGTATAAGAATGCTTTGACTTTTTTGATTCAAATTGTATTCTTTCCCTGGGATTGGGGTTAGTTTGCTTGAGGATAAGTAAACAAGAAAGTGTGGGGGATTTTGACGTATGATAAATTTACATGTTAATTCAAGCATAAATAGATAGCATTTTTACCTTACCTGTACTTAATCATTGGTGAATTTATACACTTTTTGTGTTTTGTATAGGGCAAATGAGAATGCATGGAATGTGGGAGAAAAGTGATGAAAAATGTATAAAAAATGAGTTTAAAGAGAAGTTAGAATGATGGAAAAAGTAGAAGAAAAATTAACTCAAACTGGACTATGGTTGTTGCCACACCATGTGCCAAGGTTATGGTGAACTACAAACATCATAGGCCATGGTCGTGGTGTAAGGCCACACCCTGCACCATAGTTCTGGAAGTGAGCCATGGTCATAGCAATTTCATGCCACTGTTGTGGCCTAAAATGCATCCAAACTGTGGCCAAATTTGCCTCCAAACCGTGTCCAAATGGTAAATACGCCATGGCCAAATGTTGTGGCCATGGTGCAAGCACCACAATTGTAGAGAGGGGCCATGACTGTGGCCCTCCCAGTGGCAAGGAAAAGAGTGTGGCAGAAAAAGGAAAAGTTGTGAGGACAAAGGCACAAGTTAGGGACATTTTTGACAGAATTTATTGTAAGATTTTTTGATATGTAAATGGGAATAGATGTCACACCATGCCCTATCATATAACCATTCTATAATATGAAATTATATTCATAAAACATATATTCATGCAAATCATTAATAGCTGAATGTACATGCAAATTTTTTTTCCAGAACATATAAACAAGTTAAACAAAGTGTAGATAGCACTCGATGAATCCTTTCAAAAATATATGTACAATGACAACAAGATGCAGAGAAGAGAGAGTGTGGGACCCAGCCGTATGACCTGTCCTCTATGTATATAAGTCAATCAACTTCATGGTTGATCAACTCCCAAAAATTGTATATGGTAAAAGCCTAAAAGAATAATAGAGCTTTATATGAGTCACTACTTAGTGAGAGAAATTATCGTTGATAAATCAACAACAAATAGCATACACATATAAATATATATTTTAATCATACATATGGAATGATGAAAGTAAATGCAATTCCGATTTTATTTTGGATCTTTTCCAGAACATGAAAAGTGTCAACCCGAGTTCGATACTATAAGAGACATATAGTCTCGAAATTATAAGCTAGCTGGAGATATATGAACTATAAAAGACATTAAGTCTCGATCTTTGAACTATAAGAGACATTAACTCTTGAATCATGTGAACTATAAGAGATGTCTCAAATAATATAATGTAACTATAAGAGAACTTAAACATGTTGGCCAAATCCGCCCTTTAAGACTATAATTTAAGTGACACATACCAATTCAATCTTTAATCAAACTATGCGTATGAACAATATTTGTGACTGTAAATCATATAATGTCTATCTTTTGCGTAAGGAAAAGCCAAATCATATTCACTTGTGCACAATAAACGAAGTCATATCCGATAAGATCATATCATATTCTGAGCATTTGACAATAGCAGATTCACAAATAGTTCAAATATCATACATTTGTCACTTGTAAGGAATACCAGATATCTCATATATTTGCACATGTACTAAACAAATCATTCCATGTAATCATATATTCACATACCAAGACAAACTATCAAAGTTGGCACATTTTGTATCACATAGCAAATAAGTGGATACACCTCTAGTTTCCACTCACCTGTGTCATCGATACACGTGCTAAGCACCGAGGTCTTCTAGTTCCCTAATCTATGAGTATTTGGAACCTCTGGATCTATACAGTATTAAAATTACATATATCAACACCAAATATGATTCTTTGTAAAATTATGGACTAGTCCCTTAAATACAAATTCTTATTCAATTTATTCCATACATTCTAACGATTGATGAGATCTTTGAATTTATTCAATCTATAAAATAATTGCATCTTTAGCTTATAAGGGTATGTTCTCATTCTCTTTTTTTGTGTTTTGTTATAAAAATTTTAAGTTCAGTCCCTATTGTTGACAACATATCAAAATAGTCCTTATAGTAAACTTATTAGATTAATCTAAATTGAACAATCTATGTTCTATTTAATATTTCTATGGTTAAAGGTTTCCAATCATCTTATAAATTTTATCTGAAAGTAGACATCTTTAGATTTCTGTAAATATCCAGTAGAAATCGTAATTCAATTTCTAGAATTTTTGGTGAATTCTTGAAGTCAGGCCAATTGCTTCCTTGTTTCTACTTCAAGACGGGATTTGGCATCACTTAGTTTTTTTAACTGTAGTTTCTAAATCAACATACAAAGGTTCCATTAAATCTATAAGTTTAGTCCATGGGCTAAAACAGGTCAGAAAGACCTTGCCTTAGTGTTTTGATCGTGGTTTATTCTATTCAAGTCCAAATCAAGAAAGGTTTGTTAATTTAGAAACTAGACTCATGTGCTCCTATTTCTAGAAAATATCAAAGGCTAATTAAAAATTCTGAAATCACAATAAGTTTTACATATAAACCTCAAATCAAACGTTATTAAATGGAATAATAAGCATGAACATTCTTAGATAATCAAGCCTAACTCTCTTTACACATGGAAGTAATCTATTTCCTTTTACAAGAAACTATAAGACATATATAGCTACAACTTTTATGTTTTCTACTTTTCAAAATGAAGCCTCTAAGGTATGGTTATTTGTGGTTAGTATGTACCAATATATGTGTGTTATGTACGGTTATTTGTGGTTAGTATGTCACATTCTTCCCTCCTTTAAAAGAATTCCATACGCGAAATTTAATACCTAGTTTCTCAAATAAGTAAGAATATTGACGTCTCATATTCTCTCCCATTTCCCAATTAGCTTCTTCTTTTGAGTGATGTCTCTATAATACTTTTACTAAAGGAATTCTTGAGTCCTCAATTGTTTTGTCTTATGACCTATAATATTTATGGGCTCTTCAACAGAAATTAAATTGGCAACACCTTTAATCGGTTGATCACTCAATACATGAGTAGGATCTGATATGTACCTTTTAAGCATGCTTACAGGAAATACATTATCAATACGGGACAATTTTGGAGGCAATGCTAATTTATATGCTAGCAGACCAAGTTGTTCTAGTATCTCATATGGACCAATATAACAAGGGTTCAATTTACCTCTCTGTCCAAACCAAATCACTTCTATTCAGGGGTGAAACAAGAAGGAAAATATGTTTTGTCGACATTCTACTCTATTTCTCTTCGATGTTAATCTACGTAACTCTTTCACTTGTCTTGACCTGCCTTAAGTCGGCTTTCACTATGTTTATTTTATCAATTGTTTCTTGAACTAGTTTAGGTCCTTTGAGAATTCTAAAACCTTTTTCATCCTAGAATATCGAACTTCTACACTTTCTACAATAAAGTGCCTCATAAGGTGCCATGTCGATGCTACTGTGGTAATAATTATTATAAGCAAACTCCATAAGTGAGATACAATTATCCCATGAACCCTGAACCATATATTTTAGGGCTTAGATTGTTCTCTCTGATTGTCCATCTATCTAGGGTGGAAATTTGTACTAAAACTCAATTTATTTTCCAATGCTGCTTGTAAACTTTCCCAGAATCGAAAAGTGAACCGTGAATCTCTGTCAGATACGATAGAAAAAAGAGCACCATGCAACCTTACAATCTCATCAATATATTTCCTAGCCAATTGTTCAAGTGTGCTACCCTATTTGATCGGAAGAAAATGTCCTGATTTTGTAAGCTTGTTTGCAATTATCCAAACTGCATCATTTTTTCTTGATTTCTTAGGCAATCCTATCACGAAATCCATTGTAATTCTTTTCCATTTCAGTATCGGTATTGGTAATGGTTGAAGTTTACTTGTTAGGGCTTGGTGCTCAGCTTTAGTCTGTTGACAAACCAAACATTTCGAAACAAATTGAGCTACATCATTTTTCATCCTCAGCCACTAATAATGTGCTTGCATTGAATGGTACATTTTCGTTTCTCTAGGATTCATAGCATATGTTGCATTATGTGCCTCATCCAAAATCTCGCGTCGTAGTCTGTGAACTTTCAGAACACACAATCTATTATTTAATGCCAACATATCATCTTTGAATGTGAAAGAAGTCTCCTTTCCTTCCTTAACTTTCTCAATAATAGTCAATAATTTCAGGTCTCGAGGTTGTGCTTCTTGGATTCTTTCTTTCAAAATAGGTCAAATTTTCAGTGTAGCAAGTAAAACTCCACAAGTATCGATGTTCAAGTCAACCTTAAAGTCTTCAAATCAATCAAGGAGGGTAAATAAGATAACTTAAGACATGTTGCACTGCTAATAGCTTTCCTACTCAAAGCATCAATCACCACATTTGTGTTTCCTGGACGATACTCAATTGTACAATCATAGTCTTTTAGCAATTCTAACCATCTTCATTGCCTTAAATTCAATTCCTTCTATGTCATCAAGTATTTCAAAATTTTATGGTCGTTGAAGATTTGGACAATTGTTTCATATAGATAATGTCGTTAGATCTTTAGTGAAAAAACTACTATGGTAAGTTCCAGATCATGTATTGGGTAAGACAACTCATATGGTCACAACTGACGTGAAGCATAGGTAATCACTTTTCTGTTGCATCAATACACAACCAAGACTCTGATAAGATGCATCACTATAAACCAAAAATCAATTAGAACCAGAAGGTATCGTTAATATTTGTGCTGATGTCAACTGCCGCTTTAATTCATCAAAAGTTTTCCGACATGCATTTGACCATTGGAAAGGAACATTTCTCCTTAACAATTTAGTTAATGGTGCTGATATAATAGAAAAGCCCTCAATGAATCGATGATAATATCTAGCCATATCGGGGAAACTTCTCATTTGTGAAACATCTTTGGTGCCACCCATTTAAGAACTGCTTCAACTTTCTTTGGATCCACTTCAATACCACGGTTAGAAACCACATACCTCAAGAAAACAACATGATTTAACCATAACTCATATTTTCTAAGTTTAGCATACAACTGTTTTTCCCTCAAAATTTACAACACAATTTGCAAATGTTGTTCATGCTCATCTTGAATCTTTGAATAAATCAGAATATTATCAATAAACACAATAACAATATAGTTGAGGTATGTTTGGAATAACTTATTCATCAAAACCATGAATGCTGCTGGAGCATTGGCTAGTCCAAATGGCATTATCAAAAACTCGTAGTGACCATACTGTGTCCTAGATGTAGTCTTCGAAATATCATATTTCAAAATCTTTATTTGATAGTAACTCGATTGCAGATCAATCTTGGAGAACACTTTAGCACCTTGTAACTGATCAAACAAGTCATCAACCCGAGTCAAATGATGTTTATTCTTTACAATCACTCGATTGAGTTGTCAATAATCAATACATAATCACAAGGTTCTATCTTACTTTTTCACAAATAGTATAGGAGCACCCCTGTGTAATGGAATCGGCCTGATAAAACCCTTGTCAAATAATTCTTGGATTTGCTTCTTTAAATTTTGCAATTCCATCAGTGCCATAAAGTATGGTGGAATAGATAGCATAGCTATTCCTGGGGCAAGCTTAATGGAAAATTCTGTCTCTCTATTTGGTGGCAATCCTAGCAAGTCATCTGGGAACACATCTGAAAATTCTCTAACCACTGGAGTATATTCAAGCTTACTGTTGGTAATATTTGTATTAATAACATGTGCCAAATAAGCATCACAACTATTTTTAATCAATTTGAAGGCAATCACATAATAAATTAAGCAATTGGATATAATTTGACGATCACCAAAAAAGACAACTATAGGTTGACTTTGAAATTCGAACATAACTTCTTTAGTACAGCAATCAACCTTGGCATGATTTCTAGATAGCCAATCCATACCAAATATAACATCAAAGTCATAAAAAGATAATAATATCAAATCAACATACAACTCTGTTGTATCAATATGAATGAGACCATCCCGGTATACGTTGTTCACAAATAGAACATCACCCAGCAGAGTATGAACATTCAGGGTATAATCTAATGATTAATGATTTTTATGCAAATGTGATGCCGTTTTTGATGATATAAATGAATATGTGGAACCAGGATCAATAAATACATAAGCTTCTAAATTATGAAAAAGAATTTTACCAGTTATCACTTCTAGAGCTGCTATAGCTTCATCTCTAGTTAGTGCATACAATAGTGCCTATGCTTGTGATTTGGAACACTGAACCTCAGATGTACTAGTACCTCTTCCCATACTCGTCAATCTACCCCGACCTCTACCGTTACTAGCAACACTGCCTGCTCCACTCATCATAGGTGTTTATTGTAGGCTTAGTGATGGGTGTCAAAATCAACAAATTAATTACATACTAAGAAATATAGTTTTGAATATAGCGATGAGTAGGGTCGAATCCATAAGAACCAGTAAAATTAAGTTCAAATACGAGAAGAAAACAATAAATAATAAAGTTGATTGGAAAAGAGTTTGTGAACAACAAAATTAAACTTAAATCTCAAATAAAGAAACAGTAAACAATTGCAGAAATATTTAAATGAAAATCATTAATATAAAGGCCCAGTCAAGGTGCCATCTCGGTATCACTTTTTGAATTGATAATAGGAGTGAAAGATAAATCTCAATTATTTACATAAGCAAGTTACAGTTATAGGTGACACATTCAGTAACCAATATCTACTTACTGTTTTGGTAGCCCCGAGATGCTATGCAGACTGCTTTTCTTACCAACAAACAACCCCAGGACACCCTATAGTATTTAATCTATCGATAACAGTACACACTATAGAGATCTTATCCCAGTCAATGAAATCAAAACGTTGTAATTCATTTAAAATAGATTATTTAATTTTGTTAATGATAGTCGAAGCCCGTTATCACAACAACAACATTAGCTTACCATTTATGTTAGACATGCAATCACAGATTTGCGAATCTAACTGGAAATATATTATTTCATCAATCAATCTAACCAGCTGAAATTAAATCAATCAACAAAATAATATTGAAGCACTAGAGAACATGAATTAAATAAATGTGTGAATGAATTGAGAACAACTAACACAATATCTTCACAATTCAATAAAGTTCAACCTTGACTAACCTTGAGTTTAACAACACATAAGAGAAATAAGAACAAAAAATAAATTTACAGAGAATTTTTAATAATCAAAATCACCTAATGAAAAGTAATGGCAAGGTATTTGTAGGTAATACCTAACTTGTAACCCTAGATAAATTATCCCAAAATACTTCCTAAGTAGTCTAATGCTATAAGACTTTGGTTCCCAGCTAAATAGGTAGTGTTTCCTATCCATGTTTCTGCCAAAATAGGCTTTCAATGTCAGAATTATATTTTAGCACACATTTCATAATCAACCTAACACGTCAAGGCTTTGCTGTAAGCACCTAGAATTCACTTTTCGCCCAAAATAACTCCAAATCCACCTTTTTGCGCAAAATCAACCCTACACAGAATAAACCACAAAATAACATTAAAACATAGAAATAAAGATGAAAATATTCACATGAAACAACGTAAAATCACTAATGAAAACATGCATAAAATGTACATTAATAAGAGGAATCGAGGAAAGTTTACTTCAATTTTTCTAAATGTCTCCAGCATGTCTTTTTTCATTATCATCCTTCTTTGGGCAGACCAGGTTGTCCACAAAAATTGAAATTGGATCAAGATTTAGAACTTGAGTCTCTACCTTGTTACTTGTAGATTTGACTGCATCTTACTCTAGCTCAGTATTTTCCTCAAATTTAGTTTCTAATAGCATGAAAATGTCCTCTACAATCTCATATGCATCAGCTCTGCTGAACCTTGTAAGTCTTTGAGGAAACATAATTTAATCAAACCTAAAGAATAGCTTTGGAGCCTTTGTTATCATTTTATTGCTTATGGCATGGCCATGCCATGCAACATTTGGACTGCTAGGTTCTTGCAATTCCTCTTCATCTTTCAATGTGATCGCATTGGATCAGTAGTATTTTCTACAGGTAATTCACTTTGGTTCTCTAGATTATTGATTAAAGCTACTAGTTGAGTGATTTGATCTCAAAAATTAAGGATGCTCCCACCATCCGAGTGGCGATTGTTTGAATAAAGGTCAACGATCTCATCATACATATATGAGTCATATTGAGGGATTGAGCATATGTTGTCTAGGTAGCTTAGAGAAGCACGAATTCTAAAAGGTCTCACTTGATTTTTGAAACTCATTTGATCCATAGTAGAGGTTAGTTTTGAAAGATCATGTTTAATTTTATAGATGTTTACCTCATATGAATCTTGGTTGAACCCAAAGTGATGTAAGTCACCATCCATGATCAAATCCATTTTTTTTAAATTAAAACAAAACAAAAAAAACTAAAGAATGAAGTAATTAGATAGAATCTTTGACACTGGTCCCTGTCAATGACGTCAAAATTTGATGGGTGTCAAAACCAATAAATTAATTACTTAGTTAGAAATATAGTTTTGAATATAGCGATGAGTAGGGATGAATCCACAAGAACCAATAAAATTAAGTGTAAATGCGAGAAGAAAACAGTAAATAATAAAGTTGATTGGGAAAGAGTTTTGAGCAATGAAATGAAACTTAAATCTCAAATAAATAAAATAGTAAACAATCACAAAAATAGTTAAATGAAAATCAACAATATAAAAGGTCACGTTGTTATCTCGGTATCACTTCTTGAATTGATCACAGGAATGAGAGATTAATCTCAATTATTTACATATGCAAGTTATTTTACATGTGACGCACTCAGTAACCAATATCTACTTACTGTTTTGGTCACCCTGGGAAGCCCTAAAGACTACTTCTCTTACCAATAATTGCCCTGCATGATTTAATCTATCAGCAGCAGTACACACTATAGAGACCTTATCTTAGTTAATGAAATCAAAAACCACAATTCATTTATAATAGATTATTTAATTCTGTTAATGACAGTCGAAGCCCATTATCGCAACAACATCATTAACTTACCATTTATACTAGACATGCAATCACGGATCTACAAATCTAACTGACAATATAATATTTCATCAATCAATCGAACCAGTTGAAATCAAATCAATCAACAAAATAATATTGAAGCACTAGAGAACATGAATTAAATGAACATGTGAATGAATTAAGAATAATTAACACAATATCTTCACAATTCAATAAAGTTCAACCTTGACTAACCTTGATTAGAAAGAGTTTAGCAACACATAAGAGAAATAAGAACATAAAATAAAGCTGTAGAGAATTTTTAATAGTCACAATCACCTAATAAAAACCGATGGCTAGGTATTTATAGTTAATACCTAACTTGTAACCCTAGATAAATTGTCTCAAATTACTTCCTAAGTGTCTAATTATATAAGACTTAAGTTCCCAATTAAATAGGTAGTGTTTCCTGTCCATGTTTCTGCCAAAATAAGATATTCCACGTCAAACTTGTATTTTGGCATGCCAAACTTAAACTGTCACGACCAGAGATTAGACCATGACTGGCGTACAAGATGAATTGAACAAGAGACCTGACCCATCTGACACAAGTCTCAAAAAAATCAGATATATTACCTAACTTATTCATCTAAAAATTTTATTAAACAAACCATGTAATGTATATAAAATATATTTTAATTATATGAAAATATATCAATATATACAAGTTTACCAAAATTCTATCAATATAATATGTGAATGAATCAGTGTAATCAAAATACAAAATGTAATCCACTAACCCACTAGCAACCATGTGTGGAGCTCTACTGGAAAAAAGTGTAGAGGTCGACCATAAGCATACTCACTATCAAATAGAATACCTCACTGAGTATCAGGATGCTGGACTGTTGCTGGATGCCAAATTATACCTAAAATGTTCAAATGGAGGCGGTGAGTAAACTCACTGAGGCACAACACTCTAAAATGCATTCGGGGTTCACATAAAATGTTTTGAAAACTTTATTAGCAAATATCGCATGCATGTACATACCAGATAAAAATAATATAAACTCGTATATATATATAAATAGTAGATCAAAAATTTATTTTTAAAACGTTCGTACAGAAAACAAGCAGCAAATAGTTAGACAGAATAATAATAACATATATATATTAGACGACAGATAGGAACCAAAAGAAGAATAAGACAGAAAGCAGACGTTGTTGTCTACGCCACTAGACAAAATCAAATATACGTGTGTCTGGCCGGACACACGGCTACCGTATTATCCTGGTAACTAGTTCCTTGACAAAGTAGTGATTTACCAAAGACTACGCTACCTCGTAACTAAGTGTCCCATATACATACATATACATAAATGTATGTATTTATGTATGTATGCGTATATATATATATGTATA
>CAODLS011177687.1:0-13823 GCA_948243855.1 Flueggea neowawraea
TGGTGCTGTTGGAACCCCACAACTAAAACCTCAATAATAGCAATCCTACCACATGGCACTATGGCAGTTAAAAGTAGGTGGAGATGTTAATCACTTACTTTGTTTTAGTGTAAATTTAACTCTCTTTTATTGGAGTAGAAGTAAATATATGTTCTCATTTTCCTTCATATGGACTCATTACTATACAACTTATATCCTTAATCAACAGGTTTGTAACTCATTGAAATTGGAGTTAACTTTAAAGCTAACGAGTCGTGAGTTTGATTTTTGATAAAAACAAATAAAATGATAAATTAAAAGAAAACTTATACTTGTGTGGATAATTTAAATCTCGAATTTTGTAGAGCTACAGACTATTTCAGTACATTGCATATCTATTGTTTTCTTTACCCAACTTTGCATAAGCTCACAACCTTATGATTGCTTTCATAATCTTGACTTGGTCGTTGATTTATTTGATGTCGATTAATCGACTGTCGAGCACATGAAATTGAATAGTCTAATAATAATGAATTATAATATTAACAAGTTGGAGACAAATTAACAGGAAGAAAAAAGTGCCCAAGAGTCGATGCATTTTCTCTTGCTATATTAGACCACTACAAAATCACATTATGGTAATTGTGGTTGCAAATCAAATTCTAGGGAATATAAATATTGTTAATTGTGTTGCCGTTCCATGTAACACGATCCAAGAAATGTGCTAATGGAAATCTAATAAACATATCTTCTTGGATTTTAGGGATAAAAACATTTATAAACACAGAAATTTTAATTGCTTTTTAAATCCAACAAGTTAATTGAGCACATTTCATAAACAAATTTCAATATGCTGCTGTGTCTTGGTGGGACAAACAACCACTGTCAACTATGCAAACCATGATGACCCCAAATGAAATGGCGTGTATGAAATCTATAATCTTAATTTTAAATCAAATGTGACTAAGCACGCAAAATTAGCTACAAAATCCTTGATTAAAACAAATCTTGAATAATTTTTTTTACGGGAAAACAATTCTTGAATGATAACTAATGCATGATACACGTATTTTATACGTGTATTTATTTAGTTAATTAAATGAATTTTGGACTTAAAGAATGTATCAATCTTAATTTTGGAAGTCAATTCTTCGGTTAGGTGAAATCTGTAACCTTAGCGCTTACTTTGTGTTGTTTTTCGGAGACTTGTAGTTTTTACGTTGATTTTCTGCATTCTTGTCAGTTTACTTTATTCAATTTTACGTAAATTCAATCTTTTTTCATTATTAACGTGCATCCTAGTTAGTCTTACGCTTCCTTAAGATTCCACACTTGGAGTACTTTGAGTTTATTACTAGATTGATTTTTTACACTTGCAGAAAATACCAATCAATGTAATTATGATTTAGTGATATTTCAACATTTCAGAATTTGAAAAATAAGAATTCAAATCTTTTTAATGCATCATGGATTTGTAGCGCACACTCCTTTATTTCGATGAGAAGAATTTTACTGTCTACAAAATTTTAGCTAGCTTAAATTCATTTTGTCTGAATATCAAAAAGGTATTTGAATAAATGAATGATTCAATAAAAATAATTTAATTACTTTAGTGATATTAAAGCCCGATAGAGGAAAAAAAATTGGAAATAAAATCCAAACTAGAAAATTATTAATCTATATAAACAAAACACATATACAACATTAATATATATGAAAATTAGTGAAAAAAAGAGAGAGGAATCTCTATTTTTTTGACATAAAACAAAAAGAAAGATCACATTTTGTAAAGATTAGAAAGTATCACCATAGCTAATCCATGCTAATTAACACTTGAATGGTGCAACCTTAATTCTTGTTCTGTTCAATAGGATCGGAATTAGGAAGACGTATCAACATGACAACCTTGGACAAACTGATACTTAATGCCGGCACCAACAGCAAAACCACTGCTATGATCACCAAAAGAGATATAAGCAGGACAATTAACATTAATAAAATACCTTCCAGACATCCACGACCCAACTTTCCACTTCAACTTCCCTTGAATCTTTATATTCAATAGCAAAATTCCTGCATTCATGTCCTGTTCCAAAGCAGAGGCCAAATAAGGTGACACTGGAACCGAATTTCCGTACAAAAATGGGGACCAAACGGTGTCTTCTCGGTGACCCAGATAAGTACTTGGAAGCTCTGTTGCTAAGGTTATTTGCTGGTTACGATAGGTTGCATAGGCGTCAAGTTCCAAGTAGTTAATACCCACTTTGTCCATGGGGTTTCTGGTGGCAATGGTGACTTGGAAATTACTTGTAAGGGTGTTTGGTTCAGTGAGGTTTAAGGCAAAGATGGTGGTGTCTTGGAGGACAAAACGGGGGTTTGATGGTCTTAGGACTGCCCATACAATGAGGACTGTGAAGCCAATAATGACTATGAGGAGGAGGATGCTTGCTGCAATGAACTTGATAAGTTTCTTCCTCTCTTCATGTTCATGGCTGCAGCTTTTCTCGCACATGGTTGATGTTTGGCTGTCACAAAATTAAAATGTTTTTGGTGAATAAAAGAAGAGTTAGAGATGAATGTGTGAATAGAGAGTTGTGGTGGTGTGTGTATTTGGTATTTTATAGAAGAAATGTATGAGTTTTGAGAGGATTTTATTTTAATTTTTTTTCTTAGTTTATGAGGCTATCAGATTTCACATTTATATCATTTATTTTAGTGTTTGTATCCGCCTAACTAATTCTTTTTTATTTTCAAATATTTTATACTTCAGAAGCTCAAACTTACAATCTTTGCAAGTTATTTTCCAGTAAAAATGCTCATTTCAATTTAAACTAATCTAGTGGTTCTTGTATATATGTTTTGCAATTTTATCCTTACATGCACATATTAAATCCCAGTATGTAAAATAATTTAAGGTTTTTTTATGAGTTATGAATCAATTTAAAATTAAATTGTGAGTCATTTATTTGCTATTATTGCTCTCATATATATGTTGAATGAGAACAACAGCATGGTGGAAATTCAACTAAATTATACATCTACATAGATACAAATATAAATAGGGGGAAAAGAAGGAGAAAACACAATGAGATGAGTCGTGACCAACCATATTGGACGTGAAAAACAAGTTCTACTATGAATTTTGAGACGACATTTTTTCCATTATTGAGAGAGAACAATGTGTAAAGTACCGGCCAAACTGAATTTTCCTTTCTCTTCCACAAGTTCTTATTATTGCAAATTATATAGAGAAACTTTTCTAGCTATGGTCTATATTTACTAGTCAAAATGTAAATTAGTGAAACAAAGCATGTTAGGGCACTACTAAAACATACAAGCATGTTAGGAAAATGTTTTGTTAAGTACATATGAGTTGACTTATTGATTGTATATATGTGATTCAATTAATCAGTACTTATCCTAAATTAAATATAGATACTCAGAGTTTTTCAGAATTAAAAAGTTTCCGTTAGCATATATGTATATATACACACACAACATGGCTGAATAAATAATTAATTAATAACACACAAAAATTAATCAAGTCAATTACAGTAGTAAGTTTCCCTCTTGTCAACTTAAAAGAGCACAATAGTGAAAAAGAGGACCAAAAGAACCATAAATACATGTTAAATAAGTAGTGTGACAGAAATTAGTTGTGGTTGATGTAATACAGTGATGAAATCATGAACTTGATTTGCAGATGCGTCGGAAAGTAAATAACTAGTGAAGCGAGTTGATGAAGTCATCAATACCATCACATAGATGAAAACAAAAAGAGGAAATGCAAATTAAATGAAATGTACGAGCATTTGAATCACATCAAGTTATTTCTTGAAATTGACCTAAACAGTAAAATTACTGCATAAGATAATAATAAAGAGACTTATAAAAAAATAATGATAAAGCGATGGCAAATCATGATAATAATAATAATAAAAGCTAACTTTGAAGTAAACTGATGATCACATAATTAAGATAGCTAACCAGGAGAATAGGTAGAAAGCACTCTTGTAGACGTTCTGAAGGAGGAGATGATTCACAAAGCTCGCAGTCTATTATCCTAATGTATGGAATAATATGTTTATTTATATATGACTCAATGCAATTTTATAGAGGGATCAATAATAATTCAAATCAGGAAAATTTTGGGAAAATAAATAACAAGAGGAAATATTAAAGATAGATCGATATCGATGGTAGATTTAGAAAAATATTTTAATCAATCAATTAATTAAGGATCGTAATAGACATTCCAAAACAATTAGGGATCATCATAAATCAGACGATTTAATTTAATTTTACAGTCATAATTAGTTATATTGTTAACCTTTGATACAATTAAACACTATTCTCATTGATGGGTCACCAACTACAACCCAACAAATTGAATAGAGTGCTACTTGGCAATTCATAACTTGATCTCATCTCATAATGTTTCCTATATATGATTTGATTGTCTAATATAATTTTAATTATTTTACTCATGACAGATGATTCAGCTAGTAAATAAGTAAAAATTAAGACTAGAGTTTAAATCGTGTGGGAAATAACTATAAAAAATATATATCTATAAATTTAATTTGTCTTTTTTTAGGGAGAATTTAATTTGACTTGTTGAAGGTAATAATTAACAAGGTACTCGTAGAAAAGGTCATAACAAAAATCTTGTTGCGAATATTTTAACCCTCAAAATCTCCAAGTTGACGATGTTATTGAAAATTCTAATCAAAATGATTAGATGTACTTGTGTGTCATTGATATATATATATATATATATAATTAAAAAGTTTTTGATTCACAGAAATTTCCAAATTAATTTGAAGCACCACAAAAATCTCTCCCCTTCTTCAAATCAATTTGAGAGTACATAAAAACCTTCAAATTAATTGTAGTTTGAGAATACTTTTAGTTTAATAGTACTGAGTCACTATTTTTTTAGTTACTGCCTAGCGGCGTAGCGTTAGTTGGGGACGTTGAAATGGAAAGGCGATTAGTAATATTGCTTAATTAGTTTGTAATTAATCAAGTCTTAGGAAACCAACAAACCTTAAGCACTTATTTAATGTAGAAGTCAAAGAAGATCACGAGTTCATGACATGATAATAGTTTAACATATATTTATATAATCATTAAACTAATGGATATATCAACACTACATATAAACCTTGTGTTGACAAGCACCGACAGTTTTATACAATCTGCAAAGCCACACACATAAATATTACTAAGATTGATTAATATGGTTGATACAAGTTTGCATCGACAACACTTCATGTGCCATTTATTTATGATTTGATTTTCAGACAATTACTTATTTCACAATGACCTCGGATTTGATGAATTATTTTGTGTTTATGTATTGGTGATGTTGATATAAGCTATAAATAATTTTTTAATTCATTTTTTTGTTTTAATTTTCAGTGAAAATTGAACAATAATATGTTTCGGGCACATGTTTTTGTTGTGCATCTAATTAGAAATTAAATTAATTTTCCATGCAATGACGATATAACTTTTATTTTTATCTCAATGACAAAACAATAGTACATAGTTTAATTAGCTTGCAAGTTAAGTTTGAAGATGTGGCATAAATATGCAATTTGCCATTTGTATTGTTTAGAAACGAAGGCAAACCAGATCAAGATTCCATCATTATGAAGGGCGAGACAGTCAATCCATTTACTCATAAAGTGTAGAGTTTTCATAATTTCATATAAATAAAATCACAACTTTTTAGTTGGGTTGTTAAGAGCTAGTAACATTGTTAGATCACTCTAATTTTTAATTAGTCAATATAAATAATAAATTACTAATAAACTGTTAATTTAGTGGTTATTTGAAATTCGAAATCTATAATCTTTAACGTATAACTTGTTGGGAAAATTTTCAAAATCTCACAATGTTAGAATTGAATTTTCTAAAGTTGTGAATCTCACTTTTTTTAAGTGTAGGATGAAGAAAGGGTATTTTCCCTATAAATAGACATTAAATCTTTGTTTTCTTTTTATCAGAAATCATAAACTAAATTAATTATAGAGCATGCAATTTAGCTTTGGGTTTGTGAGCATAAGTGAGTTTTAATAATTTTATCCGTTCAAAAAAATTTGTAATTATTATTTTATTGAAGATTGTAAATATATGTTTATTGAGAGATCAAATCATATTAAAAAATTCTTGTGCCTTTTTCTCTTTTGTTTTATGTGTGGATGTGTGTAGCCACAACATAAATGTTATTATGTTATAGTTTTGCTCTTTTCATTTCCAAATGTGTGTCACTTACCCGAAACTTATAGCAAAAAAAGAAAAGAAAAGAGGAAATCTAGGCAGCTTTATATATATAAATAATTGATCACATCTGAAGTTTTATGGATGTAGAAAGAAAAGAAAATTTGTTACGTTGCACAAGTTGGTTCTAATTTTCAATCGATCGATCGTTAATGACAAGAAAAGGGGACAAATCGATGTAGACATTCCTATCGCTCTCAAATAAGATGCTACCACCAACTGTACCAACCACCAATGTGGGATGACCTACTATATGTTAAAGCATCTTCAGCTCAATACTCTAAATAGCAATTTTACTCAAAAATACAATATTTACGGTAACAGTTTCTCCAACTAACAACTCTATGTCTAACTTAAAAAAAAATATTCTTTACATATTCCTTCTACATCACATTTTTTATTATTATTATTATTTCACCAACTAAACACAAATTGAATTCCTTTTCAATTATTCATTAAACAAAATAATTTTTGCTATTTGTAAGATTAAGTATTGAAATTTTTATATTAAGTAAAATTAATTGTAATATGTTTTTGATTAAAATATAATTAAAAATAACAAACACAAATAAACAAACTTTACATTGATTAATTAATAAAAATATGACAATAGTTGAAAATAAAATAAATAACACATATTATTCAAAGATCTTTTGAATTCACATATTGCTCCCACAAATCCTCTAAATTCATGTGCGCATCTTTATCCTTGATTTATCTGTATCGAGTAATAAATTGTTCAAATCAGATATTTTCATCTTATACCAATTCAGTTGTTGGACTTCACACTTTCCTTACATCCCTAATTGGTGCATGAAGATTTCGTTCATCCTCAAATATCATGTTGTGTATGATGATGCCACACAGTCATTATATCATGTATGACATTTTTGTTCCAAAAACATGTTGGTCCAATATAACAATTGCAAAATGAAATTTATCTATATTTGTATTAATCTACTATGTTTAGGGTTTTATAGTGTATGAACTTGTGTTAATTTCTATGCATTTATTTTTAATATTGTTTATTTTGTTATGAATTAATTAAATTATTAATTAAAATTATATTCAAATTAGTTAAAAATGGGTAAACTCTATGGCGGTCCCTGAGGTTTAATTATATCTCTCGTGCGGTCCCTCAGTTTTCAAAACCCTCCCATCCGGTCCCTTGACTTGTCATTGTTAGTCAAATATAACGGGCACGTCAGATTTTCTGACGTGACATATAAGACTTATAAATTTTATGAAATTAATGACAAAAATACCCTCTTATCGTCTCCTCTCTCTCTCTCTCTCCCATGCCTTTCTTTCCCACACTTTCCCTCACTTTCCTACCAACCAAACACCCACCACAGCCGACTCCCCAAACCACCTCTCCCTACTCCTCCCTGACCTCCGCCGAACACTCTCCACTCCCTCCTCCTTCGCCATCCTTCTCTCCTCCCACATTAGTCTCTTTGTCTCTCTCTGAATCAAAGCAACAAAAACCCAGAAATTGCAACACAAACCCAAAAATTCAAACACAAACCCAGAAATTCAAAGCAACCAAAACCCATTAACAAAAATTAATAATAAAACGCCTACAATTACGAAATCAACAGATCCAAACCTACACCCAAACACGAACCCACCAAACCCCAACCTATCTTCTTCAATTAACAAACCCAAAATTGAAAAACCCCAACACTACACCCACCATTTCTGCCACCCCTCTTCATCGCCATCATTCGAATCCTAGAACCAAACCTATCAGTGAAGCCAACCACGATTCAACTTTAAAGATTACAAATTTGCAACAGAAAATCAAAACCTATTTGGGTCTTTCAAATAACAATTGAAAGAAGAAAATGAATTCCTCAGCTTGAGAAGAGACCCACATTTTGAGGGCGCACGATTGAGAAGCAGCAGCGGCTTGAAAGGTTTTGGTCCGAGGTTGTTGACTGGCAGTGAAGACGACGACGCCGTTCTCGTCGACTCTGACTCTGCTCCTTTGTCATTAGTCGTGGTCGTCGAAGATCGCACCACACCAGACATCGCCATCTCCTCAATCATAACGAAGCTCTATTCTGATGAAGCTCCAGGTCACCAGCACTCTCCATCGTCGTTGTTGTCCGATGAGATGACAGTGGAAAAGGCAATAGTGGCAGAGGGCGAATGAGGAAAGAGGGAGTGCGGAAAGGAGAAACAAAGACGAAGGAGAGAGGGGTTAGAGGAGATAGAGATTGATATAGAGAGATCAGTGGTGGAGAAACAAATGAGAGAAGAGAGGTGTGGGTGGGAGAGAGAGAGAGGAAAAAATCTGAAAAGTGAGAAAAAAGAAGGTGATGTTTCGGATTTTTTAAGGGTAAATCAGTCTTTTCACGTTTTCTGTCAAGTTTGACAAATAGAGTTAAGAGTCAGGGATTGAAGCGAAGGTTTTTGAAAACTGGGGAACCGCACGAAAGATATGGTCAAATATCAGGGACCGCTATGGAATTTACCCTAAAAAATAACAAAATTATGTAACTATAAATTTTACAATAATTAGTATTTACATTGAAAAATGGCTATCATAAAACAAAAATATATGAAATACAAATATCAAAATTGAAACTAAAATTAAACAAGAAAAAGCATGATTGATTAAAAAAAGAAAAAGAAAAAGAAAACAAAGAATAGAGTAGCTACAATGCCACACCAAAAATTGGATGGCACTATAGCTTCCATCTTTTTTTGCCGCTGAAGATAGCGGTCAATTGGAGGAAAAAATGCGTCAAAAATAATGTTACTTGTCAAATCTGATGCTCGATTGGAGATGCTCTAAGGTCATTTTTACTTCAAGATTGAATCAGGAGTTCCCAAATTAACATCATTCTCCATATGGACCTTTTGATCAGAACAATTATACATATAAGCAACTAATAAAAAAAAAGTATACTTATATGAATCAAGCGAATCACAACTATTTATTTTAGGGGTATTAATATTATTATTAGTCGTGGCATAAGCTCAAAGGTCCAAATCTCGAAAGATTCAAAAAAGTCAGAAGAAGGATTCCTTTGGTGGTCGACCCTAAAGACCACAACTGACCGAATGGGCAGAATTCTTGACGCTCAGTCCGTGGAAGTTGCTTGGGCAAATTGAGCTGGCAGCTGGCATGGCGTGTCAAATGAGGTGCAGCCCAACATTAGCACCTCGCTCAAAGAACATTATGGAACCCTAACCTCATTATCTGGTAGATGTACGAGCTTATTAGTCATAAGCCTGTAGAAACCTAAAGGGACGGTTTGCCCTCGTTACCGAACTACTCAATCTAGGGGTGACACGAGGCCTGAACTTAGAGATTTACATAACATATATAAACTCTCATCGCCCTAATAGGGATAACCTCATTGAACCTTAACTATTCCATTTTCTTAACATTATCTCTGAATTGACTTAGGTATCAGAGAGGATCCCTTAAAACATCTCGATACCTCTCTACCCTGTGTTGTCTTCCAGGTGTTGGTGCTACCCTGAGGCCCACCATAGTTGGATCAAACCCCTATCAATTATATATTTATACTTTAGTTTTTCACTTATCCAAAGATAAATGAAGCTAAAAGTAGTACAAAAACAATTATGGTTGTGATGTGAATGATAAATTAGATGCAAAATAAATTATGGAACAACAACATATATACTCATGTTTTGTCTTAGCTTTGATGGGAAACATGCGGGGCATTAGGGTTTTCAAATTATGTGGTCTTGACTTTGTAAAGAAAACAACCCTTCCTAACCATTTTAGTTTCTTTCTTTTTGGTTTCATATGAGAGGAGAGAACTTTCGAAACCCTACTTTCTTATCCAATTAATATTGGATAATTGGATATGATTCCAGTTAGAATACACTCATCACCAGATTAAATTTTGTGGTCTTATTCTTTCTATCTTTTTTGATAAATTTCATTTTGTTCGTAAATAAACTATTGATCTATGTGACAATACATGAAAATTTCTACATATGTTGCCGTACTCTAACATGTAATATTCGTAAACGTATACGCTTAAGTGGCACTAAAATTGCGTAAACGTAACGCTTAAGTGGCATTAAAATTGACTTGTGAGTTTGAGAAGGAATTATCAATCTCTCGTCAATTTTTTTATAGGTCACAAACCTAGCTAGTTTAAATTACGCTTTAAAAAATACCTTTTTTTTAAGAAAAAAAGTCCTTAATTCTGTTTTCTTTTGAGAAGCTTAAAATTTAGTATAAGTGAATAACAAATTTTGAATAGTAAACGACTTTGTTAAGCATCACATCTAAACATTCGAGATCTAATTGCATTTGAATTGCATTCCAAAATGTTAATCAGTGGTAGAAAGTGACATGCAAATAATTATCATAGTTTAGTGTGTTAAATATTGGCTTCTTACACTACAAGAAAAAGCGCCGATTGCGACGAAGTGGTCGCAAACAGCTGAGTTGACTATTTTGCGACCAACCGAACAAATTCCATAGCAAAAATTGGCGGGATGCTTCCCGCCAAATATTTGCGACAGATTTTGCGACAAATAGCACATTCGTAGCAAAAATTAGCAAAGAAACGATTGTTCATCGCACTTTAGATTTCGTCTCAAACAGTTGCGACAACAAAGTGTTTCGTCGTAATATGTAGCGACAAAAAAGACCCTTGGTGGCTAATGTACGTTTACGACCAATTGGTCGCAAGAGGGGTGATTTGCGACGAATTGGTCGCTAATGTAGCGACTAATTAGTCGCAAATGACAGTGTTGCGACTAATTCGTCGCAAATCAAAAACAATCCATTTTGAATATTAACGCTCTTAACCTTCATATAACAAATTAATTGTTTGTAGTGTTATAATTGCTAAAATTTCACCTAATTTTTTAAAAGTACTCGATTGTTTTCCATTTGGCGATGCAATCGTGTACGAATTAAGTTGTTCGTCTAATTGAATGCATTAGGAGTTGGCATGTGCTTTTGTTCGTTAGCATAAAAGAAAAATTAATCTCCAATTTGCGATTTCTTTTACATTTAGAATGTGCTTAAAAATAAATTAATCAACAATGTATTATATATATATATATATACATACATCACCGAATTATTAAATTTTACTTAATTTGTTCCATTGGGAAAATGGAATAAAGTGGAAAACGCACGTTTGCAACCAATTGGTCGCAAGATGGGTCATTTGCAATGAATTGGTCGCTAATGTAGTGACCAATTGGTCCCAAATTACCGTGTTGCGACGATTTAGTCGCTATGCTAGCGACCAATTCATCGCAAATCAAAAATAATCCTTTTCCAATATTAACGCTCTTAACCTTCATTAATATAACAAATTAATTGTTTGTAGTGTCATAATTCTTAAAATTTCACCCAATTTTTGAAATGTACTCAATTGTTTTCCATTTGGCAATGCAATCGTGTACAAATTAAGTTGTTCGTCTAATGGAATGCATTAGGAGTTGGCATGCACTTATGTTCATTAGCATAAAATAAATCTCCAATTTGCAATTTTTTTACATTTAGAATGTGCTTAAAAATAAATTAATCAACAATGTAATATATATATACACACACACATCACCGAATTATTAAATTTTACTTAATTTGTTCCATTGGAAAAATGGAATAAAGTGGAAAATGCACGTTTGCGACCAATTGGTCACAAGATGGGTCATTTGCGACGAATTGGTCGCTAATGTAACGACCAATTGGTCACAAATTATCGTGTTGCGACGATTTAGTCTCTAATTGGTCGCAAATCAAAAATAATCCATTTCCAATATTAACACTCTTAACCTTCATTAATATGATAAATTAATTGTTTGTAGTGTCATAATTCTTAAAATTTCACCCAATTTTTGAAACGTACTCAATTGTTTTCCATTCGGCGATGCAATCGTGTACGAATTAAGTTGTTCGTCTAATGGAATCCATTAGGAGTTGGCATGCACTTATGTTCGTTAGCATAAAATTAATCTCCAATTTGCGATTTATTTTACATTTAGAATGTGCTTAAAAATAAATTAATCAACAATGTAATATATATATATACATCACCGAATTATTAAATTTTACTTAATTTGTTCCATTGCAAAAATGGAATAAAGTGGAAAACACACGTTTGTGACCAATTGGTCGCAAGATGGGTCATTTGCGACAAATTGGTCGCTAATGTAGCAACCAAGCAAATTACCGTGTTGTGACGAATTCGTCGCTATTTTAGTGACCAATTCATCGCAAATCAAAAATAATCCATTTCCAATATTAACGCTCTTAACCTTCATTAATATAACAAATTAATTGTTTGTAGTGTCATAAATCTTAAAATTTCACCCAATTTTTGAAATATACTCAATTGTTTTCCATTCGGCGATGCAATCGTGTACGAATTCAGTTGTTCGTCCAATGGAATGCATTAGGAGTTCGCATGCACTTATGTTCGTTAGCATAAAATAAAAAATAATCTCCAATTTGTGATTTTTTTACATTTAGAAAAGTCATGTATTTGTGTGTTTTTTATATTGAAATTGGATTAAATATTTTGTAAATATTTAATATATTTTTGAATTAATTAGGGTAATAATTTCTAACAATTAATTAGAACAAAATATTTTCTAATTAGATTAAAGAAACAAAACTAAGTTAAAAATTACAAACAATTAATTTTTATATTAATTTAAATAAAAAGCTTGAATATTTTTAATGAAACAATTAATATTTATTGTAACCCATAATACACATTAATTGCACATTTATTAATTAATTGTTTCATTAAAAATATTCAAGTTTTTATTTAAATTAATATAAAAATTAATTCTTTATATTTTTTTACCTTAATTTTGATTCTTTTATTCTAATTAGAAAATATTTTGTTCTAATTAATTGTTAAGAAATTATCATAAAAAATATTGAATTTTCACTATGGTTTGCGACAAAATGGTCTCGATTTTTTTTGCGACCAATTCGTCATAAAAATTTTAATCGGTCCTCAAATTTCTTTGAATTTTTCGGCGGGGTTTTATAATTTTCTGTTTGCGACGAATTGGTCGCAACAGTTAATGTTTGCGACGAAATTGGTCTCAAGGATGGTCACTGTTTGGGCCCACCCGAAATATTTGGAACTCATTTTAGTTCGTCACCTCTAACCCTAACACTATGTTTGGGAGGAAGGTTTTGATTGGAAGGGAAGGATTACGAGGGGTTTTATTTTTTTTACACATGTTTTGGAAGAATGAAAAATAAAATGAGAATGGTTATGAAGGGTTATGATGGGTTTGATTTTGTATTGATTTTAAACAGATTTCTAACACTCCAAAATGGAGTGTTAGTAAGGGTTGAGAGTTTTAAAAGAAAATAAAATATTTTTTGAGACAATAATACCCTCAATGTAATTGCCTCGGAAGATCTCACTTTGCCAACTCCTATTGCAGCCTTTGATTCTCCCAGTGGTGCATTAAACAAATGAATTATCATATTCACACATCGATTCTCACTCCAAATTTCTCTCTTTCTATGCAAATAATTAAACATCATTTCCTTTGATTTCTCACATCAATTTTTTTTT
>CAODLS011177792.1:0-11664 GCA_948243855.1 Flueggea neowawraea
GATTTGGTACTCCTCTATCAAAGGAGTTAGCAATAGATACGATCTTAGGATCACTTCCTAGTAGTTATGACCAGTTTATCATGAACTCCAATATGTACAACATGGATAAGTCCATCGCCAAACTACTTGGTATGTTGAAGAATTCCTAGAAGAGCATTCCAAATGCCAATGACATGCTCATGGTATAAGAGGGGAATGGTAAGCACCAAGACAAGGCTAACCCAAAGTTTGTTGGCAAGGGCAAAGGGAAATTTAAGCCCAATTCATTAAAGCCTAAGTCAAAGGTGACCAACACAAAAAAAAAAGGAGTTTGTTTTCATTGCAATGAACTGGGTCATTGGAAAAGGAATTGCAAACTCTACTTGAAAGAGCTAAAGAAGAAGGGAAGGGCAACTTGTACTTCGTGTATTTTTGTTATAGAAATCAATATGTCTACTAATTTCTCATGGATATTTGATACTGGATGTGGAGCTCATATTTGCATTGATTTGCAGGGATTGAGAAATAGTAGATCGTTGATGAAAGGCGAAGTGAATCTATGAGTAGGCAATGGAGCAAGAGTTGTTGCATTAGCTATATGAACTTATTATTTAAATTTGCCTAGTGGACTTGTTTTACAATTGTCAAATTGTTATTATGTTCTTAATATGAGTAAGAACATCATTTATGTTTCTTGTTTAGACAATGATGGTTTTCATTTTATTATTAAGAATAATAATATTTTCATCTATCATGGAAACATATTTTATGGTGTAGCAACCTTATCATTTGGTCTCTATATATTAAACTTGGAACAAAGCAAGCATATCTATAACATTAATAACAAAAGTTTAAAATCAAATGATTTAAACCAAGCCTACTTTTGGCATTGTAGTTTGGACCATGCAAGCAAGGAACGCATTTCAAAACTCCATAGACATGGATTACTTGATTCATTTGATTTCGAATTATTTGATACATGCGAATCTTGTTTGTTAGGCAAAATGACTAAGAGTCCTTTTACACACAAAGGTTAAAGGGCCAAAGACCTATTAGGTCTAATACATACCGATGTATGTGGACCTTTTAGTACAAGTGCTAGAAGGAGGTTATTTATACTTCATCACCTTCACTAATGACTTCAGTAGATATGGATTTGTCTATCTTGAGACATAAATTTGAATTGTTTGAAAAATTCAAGGAGTTCAAGAATGAAGTACAAAACCAACTTGGTAAGAATATTAAAGCACTTCGATCCGATCATGGTGGAGAATATTTAAGCCAAGAGTTTGACAATCATCTTAAGGAGTGTGGGATTGTCTCACAACTTACTCCTCCTGGAATGCCACAATGGAATGGCATGTCTGAAAAAACTCTATTGGATATGGTTCGATCAATGATGAGTCAAATAGATCTTCCAATTTCGTTTTAGGGTTTTGCCTTAGAAATCGCAACTTTCATACTTAACTGAATTCTGTCCAAAGTGGTGGAAAGACGCCATATGAGATATGGAATGGAAAAAAAAGCCTTGATGTGTTTTCTAAAGATTTGGGGATGTGAAACTTTAGTGAAACATCAAGTTTCTAAAAGGTTAGCACCTAGATTTGAGAAGTGTATATTTGTGGGGTATCCAAAGGAAACAAGGGGATACTACTTTTATAATCGTTATGAGAACAAAATATTTGTTGCTCGAAACGACGTCTTTTTAGAAAAACAATTTATTTCCAAAGGGAATAGTGGGAGTAAAGTACTTTTAGTAGAAATAAAAGAACCACAAATAGTCGTTGAAGATAGAATAGAGATTCAAGATGACTCACAAGATGTTGTGGAGTCCGAACCTGTTACGTAAGGCCCAAGAAGGTCTGGTAGGACTCGTCACGAGCCTGAGAGATATGGATTTCTCATAACTGACAATAAAAAAATTGTTCTTGTAGATCATAATGATCCTACAACCTACCAAGAGGCTCTCGTAGAACCAAATTATATAAGATGGCATGAAACCATGAAATCATAAATACAATCCATGTATGACAACCAAGTTTGGAACTTGGTGGATCCACCTGATGGAACTAAGGCCATCGATTGCAAATGAATTTACAAGTTAAAAGCCGATGAGATCTTCAAAGCAAGACTTGTTGCAAAAGGTTTTAGACAAACTCATGATATTAACTATCATAAAACCTTTCCACCAGTCTTAATGCTCAAATCCATAAGGATTTTCTTGCCATAATAGCATATTATGACTATGATATATGACAAATGGATGTCAAAACGGCTATCCTAAATGGAAATCTCCTCGAGGATGTGTACATGACACAATCTGAGGGTTTTATCGATCCTAAGAATCATAAGAGGGTATGCAATTTTTGTTAGGGGCTAGTATGTCGGTGATAGAGTATGAGGAGAAGTTTAAGGACTTGAGTAGATATGCACCTCCAGCGAGTCAGAGAGAGGAGGCCTTTGGTAGGAAGTTTCTAAAGAGTTTGTATCCCATTATTGGCAGGATAGTGGCGACCCGAGAGCTATATACCATCAGGCATATTGCAGAAGCTGCCAGAGGAATGAAGTATATAGACGATAGACACCCGAAGGAGCCAAAAAAGGCAGGGACCTAAGGTAATTCTAGAGGCCAGCAGGGTCAAAGTCAGGAAGGCCAGTCGGATCAAAGGCGTCGACATTCATTTGAGGGGCAAAGGCCCAGTCAGATCTCTCAGACTCTCAGCATGGCACAACCAGCTAGACAAGATGTAGGACAGAGCTGAGGAAGTTTGATTCTGCCTTGTAAGATCTGTAAGAAGAGACATCTAGGGATATGCAACATGGTGATGCGAAACTGTTTTTACTGTACACAGTCGGGGCATAAGCTAGTAGAGTGTCCGGTGAAGCTGGGTACAATGGCTCAGGCTTGGCAGTCTGCAGTAGGAAGTTTAGGTACAGTCAGTACCGGTGCTTGTTGGGGAGCTAATAGAGGTTCCAGGAGTTGCATTCAGGGTGACCAGAGTAGTGGTCGTGGTCAGACAGCTCAGAGTAGTGCTCCTGCAGGAGGGTAGGCACAAGTATATCATCTCACCCATCAGGAGGCATATACCTCTAATGTTGCAGTTACTGATACGCTCTTTGTTTTTGGTACTTCAGCATATGTATTGTTTGACGTGCATCTCATTCATTCATTACTCCATATTTTGTTGAGCGTGCTGGGTTAGTGTTGCATCCATTGGACAAGTGGTTAGAGGTTTTGTCCCCTCTGAGTAGTAGGATGATGATGAACTATAGGGTTTGAAAGTGTGTGATTTCTTTTGGTGGGCATGAGTTGGTAGCCGACCACATCCTATTAGATGTAGAGAAGTTTGATGTCATCTTGGGTATGGATTGACTCTCTGATTAGCATACTACATTGGATTGCTTTGCTAAGAGGGTATGTTTTTGACTGCCTGATCAGGCTGAGTTTTGCTACCAGGGTGAGCGAGACAGTGTTGTGCGGAGTTATGTGTCAATATTAAGAGTTGAGAGGATGATCCGCCGAGGCTGTGAGGCATACTTAGCTTTTATGCTTACTGAGCCTGAGGGATCAGAGTTGAGAGTGGGACATGTGCCTGTGGTTTAGGAGTTTCCTGAAGTATTTTTGGAGGAGTTACCGGGACTTCTGCTTGAGCAGGAGATTGAGTTTGCCATAGAGGTACAGCCTGGTACCGATCCGATATCGATCCCACCGTATCGGATGGCACTAGCAGAGCTGAAGGAGTTAGAGACTTAACTGAGGGAGTTGTTAGACAAGGGGTTTATTCGGCTAAACGTTTCACCTTAGGTTGCGCTGGTCTTGTTTGTAAAAAAGAAGGATGGGAGTCTTCACATGTGCATCGACTACCATCAGTTGAACAAGGTAATGATGAAGAACTGATATCCACTTCCGATAATATATGATCTATTTGACCAGTTGCATGGTGCATAATAGTTTTCCAAGATCGACTTGAGGTCGGAATATCACCAGTTGAAGATTCGAGGTGAGGACATTCCTAAGACGGTGTTTCAAACTAGATATGGCCACTATGATTTTTTAGTGATGTCATTCGGCTTGACGAATGCCCCCGCAACATTTATGGATTTGGTGAACAGGGTGTTTAGACAGTACCTAGGTTGTTTCGTCATTGTGTTCAACGATGACATATTGATCTACTCGAGGAGTAGGGAGGAGCACGATGATGATTTGAGGTCAGTGTTACAGATTCTGTGAGAACATCAGCTTCATGCTAAGTTCTCAAAGTGCAAGTTTTAGCTCGAGCAAGTAGCATTTCTCATACATGTGGTGTCGATGGAGAGTATTTTGGTAGATCCCAAGAAAGTGGAGGTTTTACTCAATTGAGAGAGGCCTAAGACTGCTACGGAGATTAAGAGTTTCCTTGGTTTGGTCATGTATTACAGGAGGTTTATCCAAGATTTCTCGAGGATTGCAGCTCCTATGACTCGGTTGATGCAAAAGAGAGTCAAATTTGTCTGGTCTAGTAGATATGAGGAGAGTTTTCAAAAACTGAAGAAGTGTTTGACCAGTGCTCCAGTGTTGGTGCTACCATCAGGTTCTAGAGGTTTTGGGGTGTATTGCAATGCAGCGAGAGTTGACCTAGGTTGTGTGTTGATGCAACATGGCAAAGTGATTGCCTATGCATCAAGATAACTTAAGAGGCACGAACAGAACTACCCAACGCATGATCTGGAGTTAGCAGCAGTGGTGTTCGCATTCAAGATTTGGAGGCATTATCTGTACGGAGAGACTTTTGAGATCTTCACAGATCATAAGAGTTTAAAGTATATCGTCGGGAAGTGAGACCTGAATTTGAGGCAGAGACGTTGGCTAGAGCTGCTGAAGGATTATGATTGCACCATATCATATCATTCTAGCAAGGCTAACATTGTTGTCGATGCTCTGAGTAAGAAGTCAGTGGGTAGCTTAGCTCACATCTCCATTGAGAGATGACATGTAGTGTCTGAATGGCCGTGTCTGATAGAGTCTGGAGTTGAGTTGCAGTTTGATGACTCAGAAGCGTTGTTGGGTCACATCGAGGTGAGACCTATTCTATTGGATCATATTAGAGAGGCTCAGAAAGAGGATGTTGAGATGTTGAGGTTGATTGAGAAGGTTAAATTCTCTGAGGTGTCGAGATTTAGCATTGATGACTTTGAAGTCCTTTGGTTTGGACTGGATTGTGAGTACCATCTTTGGATGGGCTACTCGAGGAGATTATGACAAAGGGTCATAGTTCCACGTATTTTGTACACCCGGGATACATTAAGATGTATTAGGATCTTAGAGAGTCCTATTGGTGGCCAGGGATAAATAAGGACATCAGTGAGTTCGTCAGTCGGTGTTTGATCTATCAGCAGGTTAAGTTTGAGCACCAGCGACCTTCTGGATTGCTGCAATAGATGTCACTTCCGGAGTGGACATGGGATCACATCACAATGGATTTTGTAGTGGGACTACCAATGACATCTGCTATATATACTCCATTTGAGTGATTGTTGACTGTTTGACAAAGTCAACACATTTTCTCACTGACAATAGGACACATGGAGAGGCACATTAAACGAAGTTATATATTGACCGGATTGTATGTCTACATGGTGTGCCAATCTCTATAGTGTCGAACAGAGGACCTCAATTAACATTGCAGTTTTGGCGTAAGCTGTAGGAAGAGTTGGGTACTATATTGGATTTCAGTACAGCTTTCCATCTACTGATTGATGGTCAGTCTGAGCGCACGATTCAGATCTTGTAGGATATGTTGAGAACGTGTGCTGTAGATTTTGCTAGGAGTTGAGATTACCATTTGCCTCTAGTAGAGTTTGCGTACAACAACTCGTACCATTCGAGCATCGAGATGGCACCATATGAGGCATTGTATGACAGGAAGTGTAGATCTCCACTATGTTGGGCTGAGGCTAGAGAGAAAGAGTCGTTGGGGTCTTATATTATTTTGGAGACTATTGAGAAAGTCAAGCTAATCTAGCAGAGGATCCACTACTGACAGTCGTCAGAAGAGTTACGTTGATCCGAAGGGCGTGATGATATTTGGGAAGAATGGCAAGTTTGGAGTTGGAGACCATGTATTTCTTAAAGTATCACCGATGAAGGGCGTGATGATATTTGGGAAGAATGGCAAGTTGAGCCCGAGGTACATTGGTCCTTTTGACAACATCGGTCGTGCTGGAGTCGTGGCATATGAGTTGGCACTACCACCTCAGTTCGCTTATGTTCACCCAGTATTCATTTATCACTTCTGAGGAAGTATATTTTTTATCCATCACATGTTTTGGCTCCGCAGTCAGTTGAGCTCAGATATGATCTGTCATATGATGAGCTTCCATTGAAGATCGTTGATCGTCAGGTCAAGTGACTCTGGAATAAGGAGATAGCTTCAATAAAGGTGATTTGGAGGCACCATTCAGTTAAGGAAGCCACTTGGGAGACCAAGGACGAGATGCAGAGTAGATATTCACAGTTGTTTGATTCTGCAAACCCTTAGGTTTTTATCTTTATGTCTTTGTCTCTATATTATATTCTGTCTCTATTCATGCATACTTAAAATTTCAATCTCTGCATCAATCTCTTTATCTATCTCTATATACTCTGGTATCATTTTCTGCATACCTGAGTTCTAGTGAGTTAGAATTGTCTTAGATTCGTAGATCGGTGTTCTATGATATATCAGTTGATTTGGAGATCTAAGTTCGATCTTAGTGTTGATTTGACTTGTTTGAAAATTCAAGGACGAATTTTTTTAAGGGGTGAAGTATGTAATACCTCAGTCGGAATCTGGTGAGGCTCTCTGTTTCTGTTTGGTTCCGTTTCGATCTTGATCGATGCGAGTGTTGAGTTAAGGATTAGTTTTGTGAGAGATGTTACTCAAATAAGCATTCGTGCGTTACTCGAGTAAGTTGAGGTGTGGATTACGCAAGTAAGCATCTGTGTTACTCAAGTAAGTCGTGTTCTCGGATGAACACAAAGAACACCTGGGAAAAGTGTTACTTTAGTAACGAGATGTGTTACTCGATTAACGGGATGTGTCACTCGAGTGATGAAGGCCTGTCACTCGAGTAAGGATATTGTTTTGGGCAGGGGTCTATAAATACTCCCACCCCATTCTTTCATTTCTCTCACTTCATTTTCGTCCCTCTCTCACTCAAATCGGTGTGAAACGTGTTCCTGTTGCCCTACATTTTTCCCATTTCGTTCCTAAAGGTAAGATTACATATCTAATCTCTTCATTTCATCCATTTCATATTTTTAAATTTTGATTCATGCTTTAGGCCGAGTTGGTAAGTGGGTTTACATTTTCGGGATGATTCTGAGTTAATGGATGCTTAGGGTTGTTAGCTCTGGGTTGTTTGAGGTTAAGGGAACATGATTCAAGCTTTGAATCATCATATTTGATGAGGAATTGGTTGAGCTAGGGTTAGCTTTGTTTTTGGTCAATCTAGGGTGATTCCGAGTTGTTTCGGTGATTTTGACCCTAAATTCATGTTTAGAGCTTTGTTTAAAGTCAATGTGGGTGTTTGGTATCGATTTTGGTGGTTTAAATTGTGTTGCATGATTTTTGGGTTCGTCTGGGTTGTGTCTTACTCGAGCAAGGGCTTTGCTTACTCGAGTAAAAGGAGTTTCATCTCATTCAAGTGACCGGTCAAGTGAGAGATGGTCTATCTTACTCGAGTAACCATGTCTTGCTTACTCGAGTAAGGTGAAGGGTCTCTTACTCGAGTAAGCCAAGGTATTACTCGAGTAAGATGGGGTCCTTAGGGACTCGTTTTATAATTTTGCATTTTGTCGATTTCTGAGAGTTCAGGGACTCCTTTGGGGACCCTAACTGTAATTTTGTGTAGATTTCGAATTTTGGGTCGAGAGCGATAGATTATCTTTCGAGCTAGGCTTTCAGTGACCTTGAGGGTCAGTATCTGTATGTGCATATCTTACATTCAGTACCGCCATAGTACTAACATCATTTTTCTGATATCTGTTATGGATGCATCTATTCCAGCTTCCTGTTACAATTAGCCACTGAGTAGGGCTTGACTGGATTGTTAGCTTTGGACACCAGATGAGTGAAATGGCAGATTTAGACACATAAGCTGTGTCTTCCTACTTATATAGTTTTTGTTGTGTCAGAATATGACATGAAATCTGACTAATAATTATTTGGCTAATTATTAATCGAACTTATGTGGTTTGTAATAACCAACGTTTTACTCTGCTAATATATATTGGTATATATATACGTTTTCTGAAAATATGAAAATCTATTCTGCAAGAATGTCTCTTATATTATAGTATATAATAAATTATGATATGTCAATGCTTTGTAAAGGCCCTAGTTACTGGGGTAAAGGGGTGATCGTGTATCTGGCCAGATACATGATCTGTTATATCTGGTGGCAGAGTCTACAATACTATTCTGTTCAGTCTGCTCCAGTCCCATATTCTGACTCTGTTATATATATATATATATAAACTCTGATATTGTCTGAATTCATGTTGTCTACTCTGAATGTGAACATTTTGGTGAAACATTTTCTGAAAATTATTACTTATGTAGGGTGTATACATATTATATTAGTATATACGTGTGTGGTATCTTTTGAATGGTTTTCAAAGCTATCTTTGGCAGCATGTATGAGGTAATTTGAAGTATTGTTTCCTCACTGGGTCCTGACCACCATTGTATTTCTGTCTATCTTATTTGTCTGTCTTACCGATGTATTTTGACACTCAACATTAGTTCGACATCTCAAGACCAGTGAGGCATTCTTTGCTATTTAGTGAGTGTCGCGTTCGAGCTCTACTTTTGTATTTTTTTATTAGAGTTCTATATCGGGTTGCTGTGGAGATACGGGACTATACTTTTGTATTTTGGATTTTGAACATACTATAATGGTTCTTATATTTATTTGATAGTATTATATCTACACTATTTTCTCATATATCATATTACATTAAATGAACGTTTTGATAAATGATTATTTGGGTGGAATATCTATATCTCCGAGGCTTGTACAAGATGAGCTAGGCTTCCATAGACAGTTCACCTTGTATGCTAGTCACTGGCCCGACTCGGGTCGTGACATTAACCTTAGCTATTTAGGTAGAAACTCATTTTCAATTATATCAAATATAACTCTTGTATTTCTAGGGATTTTGAAACCTCATGTTAAGTTTAACCTTAACCAAAATGTAGATACAACCATTATCTACCATCATCTCACTAAGGTAATTGGGTGCACCCTGGGGACGCAGAAACTACACACCAACGAATAAAGCCTTGATAAGCATTGATTATGGAAGGCATTTTTGACTTACTATTTGTGGGGATCAAGTTTATTCGTTTGCGTGGGATACAGAATAAAACATTCAATCATGGCATATATGCATTGCATGTATAGATATAGTATAATTTAAATGTGACATGATAAAATCCAAATCTATGTTTGATCTCACAAGCCAATGTGAAGATTAAGGGTCAACCTAAGGTGTTCTTCATTTTTCATTGCAACGGACGACCTCTATCTTCTTTTACATTCATGTATAAATAAAATATATACTAACCTGTTCTAAAATAAAATAAAACAGGGACAATCGCCAAAATAATACATAAGCCGAAATTAAAGATAGGCACATTTGCCAAACACTTGCAATTAACAATAAAACCAATCACATATGTTTAATTGGGCTATGTCATGCATCATGCATATTGAATCAACATTCAAATAAAACATAATCAGATTATGAACATAAAAATATCAATCAATTAATCAAATAATTACATTGATTAATTGTTGGAGGTGTAAAGCGGTTTCGCAAGCCTGTTGCGATGGAGGTTTGTAATTGGCATTGCTCATGAAATGAGTTACTAATTTTAAAACCCCGATCTGTATTAATCTCATTGATACCTGAATTTCATAATCAATTATGATTCAGACCATTATTTTTAATCCCATTAAAAAATTGCACATACAAAATCCTAAATGGCTTTCTAAGTGAATCTTAAAACCTTTGCAAATTCAGCAATCATATTCGGTCATCACAAATAAAATTCTCAATTTTATCTTGCTAAATTAAAGCCTAATATTCATCATTAATACAGCAAAGCCAAACATATACAACAACAACAACACAATTGTATGGCATATAAAAGAAATCGTCTATGTTGATGGTGCAAGTGGCTTTGATACCACTATTGGAATTCGTAACTAAGTTATGACATTCATAAGAATACATGGTAGCCAAAATAACAAAAAATTTGAACCTAGAATTCCACCGAGGATCCATGCACCTCGACATACACAATTAGGGTTGAATGTTTATATTGGTGTAGCTTTTAGTATGAAGTTGAAAACTCTTTCTCCCACGTAGCCTTTGTGTGAATATGACTAATGGTATCCACACAAACGATGTTGGAATTCATAACTAAATTTATGACATTCATAAGCATAAATGGCAGCGGCAACAAAAAAAATTACATCTAGAATTCCACCAAGGATCCATGCATATCAACACCAATGATCAGGGTTAGTGATTTTACCTTAAAATCAAAGCTCGATTCGTGAATGGGAATGAATGTTTGTTAGTGGAAGCTTTAGCCCCAAATACATTGTATCCAGATTATATTTTACATATAAATATTACGAGGCATTGTTTTATCTCATTATTATTCCTTTGCATGTTTAATTTGATAAAACATCCATGAATAGTGATTTTTCTTAAGTTATCAAATATGTGATTTCGATAGTAAAATCTTGAAGCATAAAAGAATACTATTCTAAATGTCCATAGTTAATTATTGTCATAGGAGTGACAATAAACCAAGACTAGTATGTACTATGTGAGATGATCATGTTTTACTGGAAATAGGATATGAGATATGAATCAGAGAATATAAGAACATGTTAGATAGCAGTGTTTTGGATCAATCCACTTATGAGAATACTACATGGTTGAAAGGTCATAAGTATTTCTCATACAACACTTATACTTCAATCCCTTGACCTGAAATCATTATGGATTCTTAGGTGATTTCTCGTATACTTTGACATACACCTAACGTTATTTGTAATGAGTAACAAGTATGGATATGATTGGATATGCCATGAGCCACGCTAAGAAACATGAGTGAAGTGAAGGGATTGCCACTCTCGAAGAGAGAGAAGATATCACCACCACTTGATTAATGAAGCTGAGTAGTGTGTGACCACACCCAAACAAAGGAATAAGTGTTATCATTTATTTAAACTAGTTAGGATCACTTATAAATCAAGGAAATATTTTAGCATAAATAAGGGTGACCCGTTTCATACCTTATGCTAATTCTGAAATCGAGAGGCAAATGGTTGTATAAGGTTGTAATTAGGTTATGTTGATTCGTAATTGATATTCATTTCAGTTTGGGTAGTATAATGTCTTGCTAGAGATCAATTATGATTTATGGATTTTAGATTAATTTTGGGCTCATTGCCAACATTGAATGAACCTATAGGCACACAATAAAGATCTGGATTGGTTAAAAATGTTCTCTCTTTATAGTAATTGAATTATTAAGATGATTAATTTGATTAATCAATAATGATTCAGGGTTTTATAATTTATGTGTTAAATAAGATTTAATACATAGTCCATTAATGTAATGGGCTTTTAATATGAATCAC
>CAODLS011177888.1:0-10899 GCA_948243855.1 Flueggea neowawraea
GGAAGAATAGTGGATTCAAACTCTCTAGTGAACTAGATGAGTGGACGTAGGTCAAAGAGGACCGAACCACTATAAATATTGGGCTTTGTTTCTCTATCCTTTTACTCCTTATTTTTGTTCTTTATTAAGTGGTAGTGTTTTCGATTTAGCTACTATTTTGATTTGAAAATATTTGCAAAATCTTTTCAAAGATATTATTTTCAGCAAGAAATCCAATTCACCCCCTCTTGGATTGCCATATTGGGATTTCACACTACTCTCGAATATTTGATTAATTTCTGCAAATGCTTTGTTGAGATATACGGTGAAAGGTATTTAAGAAGGCCTACCAGTGAAGATATTCATTTCATTTGCACTTTGAACGTCATGGTTTCCCCGGGCTGTTTGGTAGCATAGATTGCATGCATTGGCATTGGAGAAATTGTCCAGTTGCATTGAAAGGTCAACTTACTCATGGTGACCAAGGGGTTCCTACAATTATGTTAGAGGTCGTAGCTTTAGCTTACTTGTGGATTTGACATGCGTTCTTTGGCGTGGCTGGGTCTAACAATGATATAAATGTGCTCATCCAATCACCTATGTTCAATGACGTATTATTCGGTAGAGCATTAGACATCCAATTCGAAGTAAATGGCATGACGTGTACAAAAGAGATATTACCTCGCAAATGGTATATATCCAGAATGGACAACATTTGTCAAAATTTTTTCATATCCAAAAAACCCGAAGAGACATAAGTTCAAATAAATGCAAGAAGCTGCAAGGAAAGATGTCGAACGAGCATTTGACATTTTGCAATCTCGATAGGCAATTGTACGTGGCCCTGCTCGCTTTTTGTACAAGAGTAAGTTGAAATACATAATGTATATGTGAATCATATTGCATAATATGATTGTCGAAGACGAAGGGCATACTATCACCAATTGGGATGATGATGAAGGAGAGGCATCGATTCCCATAACCCGTGGTTCTAGTCGAGAATTTCAACAATACCTACAAAAGCATTCTGAACTACGTGATAGGGAAGTCAATCATCGTCTCCGTTCAGACTTGGTTGAACATATTTGGACAAGCTTCGGAAGTAATGAAGACAACAATTAATATTAATTGTTATTTCAATTTATTTATGTATTATTTTGCGAATCGTTTGAGCAGTATATTTCAGATTGTTTGCTTAATATATTTTAATATTTTCAGACATTGAAAGTTATTTTTGAAGTACGAGTTTTACTTTTCATATTTGTCATTCAACTAATTTGTAGAAAGTATAATCTCAAAAAAATTCACATAAATTATTCATCCGAATTAATTAAAATTATTGTTATTAAAATTGTAATTTAATTTAAATAAAAATATAAAAAGTAAGTTTAATATATTTATTTATTGTGATTGTAGAATATTAATAAATTAATTAAAAAGAGAAATGATTACGGATCTCACGTTTAAGTATAAAGATAAGTATAACTATTGTGGTGAGAGTTTAATCAAGAAAAAATTTAATAGAAGATAAATATAATTATTGTGGTGAAAATTTAATGAAAAGAGAGTTTAATAAATTGTTGATGTGATAATTCATTATATTCAAAATAGATATTATATCCAAAGCAAAGTAAAAATTCAGGATTTGTCAATATAAAAATCAATTTAAACACTTTTGTATACCAATATGAGTCTCATAGGTTTTTAATTGGGGGAAATGCTTCATTACCGATGATGAACATATAATCAGTCCTGCAACATCTGCTATCTTGACTAGAATTGTAATTCAGGACACCAATGATCAAGCCAAAATTATCTTCTACTAACCCCAGTTGAAGTCAAGCCTCAACAGATCAAAATTGCAGTTCAAATCAAACACACCTCTGTTTCCTCTCTCTTATTCAAGTCTAATCTAAAAGTGGAAGTAGAAGTTCAGTCAAGTTGCGGTAACACTGCTAACTCCTCCCTTTTTTTTTATCATCTTCATAAAGCTCTCTCGAATTCCCTTTTTGAATTTTTCTGATTGAATATCATCGCTTGTTTTGAAGAATTTTTTGTGACAACAAGAATTTCTAGTCAGAGTTACTCATCCAACATAGAAGAAAATCTGTTTATTTCGGAATATACCTGAACACTGGAATTCTGACTTTAAAATTGTTTCTGGAGACAATGAGTGCCATCCGCATCAGCATATCAAATATGTTCTTCCCTTCCACGTAACTGCTTCCAAAAGATGCTCTTGAAATGATTTCTGATGTCAAAATCTTAAATTCTTGAAACCCCTCAATCTCCTTAACCTCATTGCATCTCCCCCTTTCAAGCATTGTCTCTACACTGGCAATCATTGCAGGAATCATACCCTAAAGAAACATAACAACTTTGGTTCAATAAACATAGCATCAAACAACTACAGCAGCAGCACAGAATCCAAAATCAAGAACATACTTTCAAGTTCTCGGCATGGAAGGTGTAATCAGCCAGTTTTCGCTTCTTAGCCCACTTTTCGCCTTGGCTCAACAAAAGTCCATTTCCTAAGAGCTTCTCTGCATGGTCTTGGATCACATATTTTGGGTATGTTCCATTTTTGTTACTTAGTATCTCCTTGACCAACTCTGGTTCAGTCACTATCAACTGAGCTTGATGACCGTACCAAGTAAGAAAGTTCATGCCTGCATCAAATTATTGCTTAAATCAGATGTCAGAGAACTGTAAAATTTAGCTGACAAAAAGAAATTCACCATATATTTTTCCCCATGAATATATGTGCGGTTGAATTCTGGGAAACATCTCATGTGATAACTCCATATCCTTGCTTCTGGTTTCTTTGATCATGCTGGTGATCTCTTTTGTGTTTCCATGTAGGAATCTGTAAGGAGGGCCTCTTATTCCTTGTGACCTCATCGTGGATTGTATGCACATTGGAGTCCACCATACTTTGTGAAAGAACTTGATGATACTCAAAACGATACACACAATAAAGCTGCTTAACAGGTATATCACCATTGTTCCCATCCCTTCAAAACGTCGTCTTGTTAACTGCGGAATTACATTCTATTCATTAGGCCTAAGAACTTGATAGTCTTCATCTTCTTGGAGTTTTCTTTTTAATGTATAGATTCAGGCTGCACAGAATGGATCTTGCTGTGCTAAGCACATAACAAATTTCCCACAAATCTAAGTGGAAGTTCTGTTCTTTTCTGTTTGGACATACCAGGATAGCTTAGTTTAGGTTGAGATTCACGTGGCTATCTCAATTCTTTATGGTCACAGCTGGTAACAAGTCATATTTCTTTATTTTTTAAGGATAGGTCCAAATAAGAATGACATGTATTTTGTCACTATGCTTTGCCTTTTTTTCTGCTGTTTCAAGTTCAGTTGGTTGTCATTTTATATATTTTTTCAAAAATTTCTTGCTCAGGTTGTCCTGCAATTCTCCAATTCAAAACTTTGCAGAAAACTAGAGTGTCATTGTAGTACCATGATATGAGGTTATTTGTGACGTTATAGATTTTAGAAGATGTTAAGGTTTCTGTTTATCTATTATGAATAAAAACATAAAAAAAATTCCCAAATATAAGAATTGCAATTTAGGCTCTATTTGTCAACCTATAGTTGCAGCAGGAAGACCCCTATAGATAGCTTAGCATATCAAAGTCCTGATTAATTCACTTGCTGCAGCACCTTTGTTGCTATGAATTAACTTGGTTACTAGTCAACGTTCAAATTACTTTTAGCAAGTATTATATTTGAGGGGAATTAACTAAGCCTGCTCTGTTAAATCTTATTCTTCATTAAAGCTTTCATAAGAGTTCAATAATTTCTAAGCTCATAATCATAGTTTTGATTTATTGCTCCAAATTGCAACAGAAGCTATATTGTCAATATTGAATCTATGGTCGCAGCATGTAAATAGATGGCCTTAGCATATCAAATTCCTGATTAATTAACTTGCTGCAGCATATTTATTGCAAATGATTACAAATTCCTTAAGTCATAAGCATAGTTTTCCTGCAAAATTCATGCCTGATGTTGTGCAGAAGTAATCTATCTCAAACAGAATTTATTCATTGTAAATGAACTTTATAAATTGTTGAAACATTGGTTTTTGGAGAAAAGATAAAGACATTGTTAAAATTCAACACCAGCTTATGGAAGTCCAACCGTCCAGTTCATGAAGTTTTTTTTTTAGGTGTCCAATTTATGGAAAGCCATCTTGTTTTGAATAAGTCTATAGTTAGTTGCTATTTTTCAGTTTTTTTTTATATCTTGTTTTTGTTTGTCCTATTCTTTAGTTAGTGGATCTTATCAGTAACATCACGTTTCTAGAATTTTGGATATGTATGCCTATATTAAGGCCACTTTATTCTATTGAATTGCATGTCTCTGAAAATATATCAGTTTCATTTTTTCTCTTTTATTCTGTGTGGCACATTTTGTTCTACAGACATACAGTTAAGGCCACATGAATTCAGAGTTGCATTAGATGCAACAACAACAACACTCATATCATCTAGTTATCGCCATTACAACCTTATCCTGCAAGATGTGTAGACATCGCCAAAGACATCTGTTTAAATTTCCTGGATAATGATTTGAAGTCCGTGCTGTGGACGGATGGTGAGCATGTGAACTGGTGCATAAATATACCTAGGAGACAGAGTAAACCTGTATTTCTGCAGAATCATGTAGAGTGCAATCTTTATTTCAATGGTTGCAAAGTCCATGCCAACACAGTTTCGGGGTCCCAATCCGAATGGAAGGAATACTGCAGGATTACTTTTTGTAGCTTTTGCCACACCTTCTGCAAACCTTTCTGGTTTGAAAAGGTTTGCATCTTCTCCCCATACTTGCGGGTTACGATGAAGGGCTAGAAGGGAAGAGAGATCGGCATGTTGGCTGGAATCACTATTTTCCCCAGCTTCATTTCCTTACTGGTGGCTCTTGTGATTTTAAAAACAGGTGAGTATAGCCTCAAAGATTCGTTCACGATCATGTTTATCTGCAACAAAAAATGGAAGTTTTATACACTGAAGTATATGCAAGATTATAACTTTTTGCAGAATGATTGATATAACTAATCTGTGGTTGGTTTTGTTTACAGTCTTCAATCGTCCAATGGTATCACGACTTGGAGTTTGTTTTCCAAAAAATTCAAGCACTTCTTCCCTTGCTTTGTCTTGCCAGTCTGTGTGAATTGCTAGAAGCAAAAAAGTCCAGGTAAGTGAGCTAGTCGTTGTTTCATGCCCACCAATGTAAAAGGTTTTGCACTCATCGATTAGATCATCCAAAGTTATCTTCTTTGCCTTCTCAGTTTCATGGTGAGCCTTTAAAAGTACGCCGAGGAAATCATTTTTATAGCTGTCTGGATCACCTATTCTCACTTCCTTCTCTCTTGTTCTCATCAGGCTTATGACAGCGTCTCGAATCCCTTGTTGATATCTGTATGTTTCCTTGTTTTCATGGGACTTGAAAATTTTTCAGTGATGAAAACGAACTGGATTTCATTTTAACTTTCATATGAAGCCCTTAAGTGGAAAACGACAGTCAAGAACCCTCAAGTGTTCTTTTCTACAAATATTATCACAATAAAAAATGCAGAAAAAAGGATATTTAACTGATGAATAGAATTCCAACTTTGAAATGGTTCTGTGCAATAATCAAACTCAACTTGGTCAACATATCAAAGATTTTCTCTCCTTCTTCATAGCTGCTTCCGAAAGCTGTCCTGGAAATTATTTCTGATGTCATAACCCTCATTTCTTTATATACCTCTAATTCCTTCCCTGCACTGTACTTCCATCTTTCTATCATTGCCTCTACGCTTGAAATCATTGCCGGATACATTGCCTGGACGAAAACCATTTGTTTGTTCAATCAAATCGAAGAATGAATAGATCATCTGTTCACTTGCAGTAGTACTCCATCAATAGAATTTGTATTATACGTTTAGGCTATCCGAATGGAAAGCATGATTAGCCAGTTTCCTCATTTTAGCCCATTTTTCACCAACATATAAATTACAGATTAATTTATACATTATTCTCAATACGTAAACAACATATAAACAATAAATCAATAATATATATCTTATTTATATAAAATTTATATGTTATTTATATATTTTGTAGGTTAAAAATAATATATAAACAATGTATAAGCAACCAATTAATAACATATAATAATTCAGATTTATTTATTATTTTGAACGTATAAAACACATAAAAATAACATATAAATAAAAAATTAACAATATATAATAATATTTAAACAATATATAAATAAAAAATATCATAATATGTCCGTACAGAATATCCTGTTCTTACGAAATAAAAATACATATCTATAAATTTAAAATATAACGAATTAAAAGATTACAAAAATATATTTATAAAGTATCTCGTTTGAAATAAATATTATAAAATTTTGTTAATAACCGCATATTCCCACTAGTTAATAATAACATCGGGCAAACTCATAAATCGGCCCACGAGCTCACATTACTCGGCCATAATGGTGAATCCTCCTTTGGTCGTATCGCATCTCTCACAGAAGAGGCTTCGCAGCATTGCCCGCTCGGGAAACTCTATCCGGTATAGCTAATCGACAAAAGTATCCAGATTAGGCCTTCCCTTCCTATGAGGAGGGAAACACTTCCACGTGTTATTATTTCAAAGAATCATAGTATTCCACGGAACTCTGACACCAGGATTATGCCCAGAGACGCCCAAAGCCCTGCAACAGAGTACCAAGCCGCACAGGTAGAGTACAAGCCACTCTCCGAAGGAGACGTGGTATAACGAACAGAAAACAACACCCGCACTATCTCCAACAGAGTCCACCAATGTATCAATTTATATTATCGTATCGTAATCGTATTATATCATATTATTTATATATCATAAATTATTATACAAATTATAAATATTACAAAAATTAAATTTGTGTCAATCGTATTGTATTATTTATGTCGTCTTATAAATTATATTATCGTGCCAAAAATTAACAGTATTATCTCTTTATTATTGTCACAGTGTCACTCTTGTAGTACGGCAGGCCATGACATCATTGAGGATCATTATACAATATTTTAAAATATTAATTATGTTAAACGTTTAAAATAAAATATTAAATTTAATAAAAAAATAAATAGAATTTTAATTTTAATAAATAAAAATATTTTTAAATTTATTTTTAAGAATATTAGATTGAGATATTTAGAAATCAAAATTTTTGAAAATTATTAAAAATTTTTAGAGACTTTTTAAATTTAATATTTTTTAGAAAAATTTAGGACATATTTTTTTCTTCAAAATCTATTTATATTAAATTTAAAAATTAATTTTTATATTTTATTTTAGTGTAATTTTGTTATTTTCGTTATCCCAGAAGAGGAGAGCCCATCCAAAGATCACCTAACTAATGTTTGTTTTCCTTTTCGGTTTTTTTGATTTTTTGTTATTTTTCTATTTAGTTTCAATTTTTTTTGGATGAACTCACTTTCTTTTATTTTTTGTGTGTCAAAGTTTTCTTTTGTTTTTAATAATACAAATTGGGCGATTTGTTGGTATTTTTTTTTGGTTTTTTAAATGTTTTTTTTTTCTGGTTTTCAATTTGTTTTTCATTTTATTTTCAACTTTTATTAAGTTTTTGTTTAACGGAATTAACTTTCTCTGATTCGTACAAGCTCATTTTTCATTTTGTTTATACCAATGACTTTGTTTTTTTGGGTTTCTATGAAATACAAACTAGTTGTCATCGTGTTTATATGCGTTTTATCAGTTCTAAATTTGTTTGGAAAATAAACTTGGTTAAAAAACTAAAAAAAGTAAATGAAAACAAAAAAAACCAATTATAAATTTTCTAGAGACCAATGTTTGTTTATTTTGTTGTTTATTGATTTTCTGTTATTTTTCTATTTTAGTTTTGATATATTTTTTTTGGATGAACTCTCTTTTTTGTTTTTTGAGGATTAAAAGTTTTCTCTTGTTTTAATAGTACATATCATGGTTTTGTTTGGTTGTATTTTGGTTTTTAATACTATAAAGCAAATGAAAAAGAAAAATAAAGTAAAAAAATCCAAACATAAAATATGATAGAAAAAAACAATAAATAAATACAAAATAATAAATGATAAATATAAAATAAAAGAACATCCAATCAAATGAAAAATAAACTTAATAGAGAATAATTCAATTTACATAGGTTTGCGAAAAAAATCATATTATTTTTTGGATAAAATGAAAAAAAAAATGATTAAACAAAAAAAATAGAAAAAGAATTGTATGAAGATTGAGATTAGGCCGCAATTTAACCATAAAACCATAGGAAAAGTAATGAATGTTAAAACTGGCGTATTGAATGTTTGAGTGTAGCGTAATTGTAAGAAGTCACAATGAGAGGTCTACGGACTACGGAGCAAATTTTTAATTAAAACAGGTAAATGGTATCTCAAATATCTACTAGGAGGACAAACGATATAATTAATACTAGTACAGAGCATTTTCAATTGATTATATAACTGTCTATTTCTTCAGTACCTTCATGTTATTTATAAGATATTATTATTTAGTTAATGCTTTTTTTGGCAATTTTTTTAATTAATCCTTCAAAGTCGGACTTTCTTGGACATAGTAAGGATCAAATCCCATGATTGCGCCTCTGTTCTTGGTCCTTCCTCACATGAACTATAGGTTTGATCAGATATACAATTGCGTTTTGTTCAGCTTGGTCACAGTTTTCATGACTACCACCGACCTTTTGTTTTTTTTTCTTTGTCGAAAAGGAAAAATCACAAAACCAGTTACCCACCTTACTTTATATTTGTTCGCAGATGAAATGATTTTGTGATCCTTGTACACATCATTGAGCATTTATATATGATTCTGGGTAAAAACAGAAACAAAAAACAATATGTATGATAATCCACTAACAAATAAATTTGGGAAAATTCCAGATGTTCTAAAAAATAAATGTCAACTTTACAAAATCGTTAAGTGTATGAAACTATTTTTTTAAAATATAACATAGAGAAACTATTTGTATAAATGTTAAAATTTGAAATTTTGTTAAATTTTAGATGTATAAAATGAACAATAGATACACGATAAATGCACATAGATCTATAATATGTGTACAAATGACAAATTAAATAATTTTTAAATTTACATAATATATTAATTTAATTTTAATTAATTTAAGTTGTATAAATAATATTTAAACTATGAATAATAAATATACAAAATAAATTTTAAACTGATTAATTTAATAAATTTTATTTTTTTAAAAAATATTTACAAGTAAATAATAAATATACTAATGATAGATAAAATGTCCACTATTTTATCCACTATATATATTATCTGTAAATTTATTATATTTAATAAAAAATTATTAATTTAAGTAGACAATAAACATACATATAATGAATATTTTTGTTCATCATGTGTCCATTCAATCAAATTAGGACTGATAAGATAATTTTGTAAAATTTATTTAAAATTGGTTAAATTTTAGTGGTAAATAGACAAATATGCAATTTTGAGGGCGTATAATTAGAAAATTAAGGGACTAACCTTTTATTTTATGATATTTTACGGACCTAGTTATAATTTTACACATCGACGGCAGCTCCCTAGCCGTTGCTGCTGCTATTGCGAAGCCATTCTTTGTTCTCAACAATCATTCGCTCGCTCTTTCCCGTTCGATCATGTTCTCTGTCGGACTCGTTAGATCCGTCACCATCGTTGTCACCATTGAGATCGAATCTCAGCCAAGATTGCGAACTCATCGGGTCCCGCCGAGATCAACCTTGTTGCATCGAGAGAGAGAGAGAGAGAGAGATCCATCCAGGAGAGAGGAGAAAGAGAGAGTACACAAAGAGAAGAGGGAGAGGAAGAGAAAGACGAGAGACAAGAGAAAAGGCGGTGACGAAGATTGAGATGGAGGTGAGGGTAGCGACGAAGGGACGAATAGAAGAAGAACGAGAGTGAAGGAGGTGCAAGTGGCGAGAGGAGGAGATGGAGAAGAGAGAGGGTGAATGCAAAGAGCGAAAGAACGAGAAGACAACGTAAAAGAGAAAGAGAAAGATGTATAAATTAAATAGTGTCATATTTATGTCAATAAAATTAGAAGGGTTATCAAAAAAATAAAGTAAAACTTTCATGTCATTTTTTTAATAAATTATTGAGTAAACTGTATTGATCCAAGAGATTGTTGGACTTTTACAGGATCCATGGACTTTCATATCTGTTGGGGTTTCATTAAATTAGTGTGTTGGAGCTATTGGGCCTGGTTTTCCTCCTTTTGGACATCATTGAATTGGACTGTTAGGTGCCATTGGCTATGGCTATCTCTATTGTGGAAATTATACCTTACAAACAATTACTAAATTTAACAAACGCAATATTTGTATTATGTATGGTAATTAATAATAATTTTTTAATTAAAAAATAATATATATTTTTATTTTGAAATATTTTTAAAATTATTATGTGAATGATAAAAATTAAAGTATTAGTAAACTAAGAGAGAAATTATAAGTATTAAAATTTGAAAATGTTATGAAATTTTTTAATTTTAATCATAATTTTTTCATAAATTAATTATATTATTTTTTTAGAGAAGCTTAAAGATTCATCAAAATAAAATATTTTAATTTATATATTATAATATTAATCAAGCGAATGTATATGCATGCATGAAATTAAGCAAATATAAGTAATATTATCTTAATTTGATCGAAAGTATCACATCTAATTTTTATATGTAATTTTTCCTTTCAAAAAATACTTACATGTTAACATTTGATTAGTCCATTCTAAATCATCTGGTAATTACAAAATTATTTATAAAAAATGAGAAACAAATTTTTGACCATAGCGCTAAATTTATACAACCATATTTATGTGTGAAATTTTATAT
>CAODLS011178162.1:0-16386 GCA_948243855.1 Flueggea neowawraea
GGCACAAAGAAAGAATAAACTATTCATGGAGTTTTATCTTCATAAAACAAATGATATTTCATAGAAATGAAATGCCTCTTTATTATTAAATAAACCGAAATAACAATGTTTACATGATTGGGCTAGGGCACAAAACTAACATCGCGAGACCAACGATGAATCGATCACATTCCGCTGCTGTCATGCCTGCTACCTTGCTGTTCTTCCGCTGCCAAGGAGTCGAACAAGGCTTTGTTGTTGTTCGTCTGTCGACCAGTACACGAATTTGTCATTGGTATCAGACTATTTGATTCGAAATTATTGTTGGTCTTGGTTTGGAATGCCTAATATATTTTTTGCGTGATTTATTTTTGCCTGGAACGCGAAATTTACTTTGAGTTAATCCGAAGCCAAATTTCCAAAGTCCAAATTTCAAAAAACGGACACCACCATTGAGATCAGCGACTCCTAAAACATATTCTGACCAAGTTTCGTGACTAGAAACCTCTAGGAATGCCCTCAAATGCTGGAAAATGGATCTGGTTATACTGAGTGAGGCGGCTGTGGATGAATTGGTTCATCTGATGAAATAGAGCTACGTGGCACTCTCTAATTTGTTGGATGAAATCAGAAGACCCACTCAGATGGCAACATGTGTTAGTGGATGATGCTTAGTCAACACTGACCAATCGACACGTGGACCACTGAGACTCATACAAGTGGAAGGATGTGCCATGTAAGCAGACACATCATAGACACATCATCGACATGTGTCATTCTGACTGGACTGACACGTCAACCACCATGACCAGCCAAAGACTGCCACGTGGATGTTTATGCCCACGTCATCAACCACGGATCGACACGTGGCAGAAGGCGGCGCGCGTGATGACTCATGCAATGACGCATGTTGCCTGTGGACGTCCGTCGAGGCGCATGTCCCAACAACCAATTTTTTTTTATTTTTTCAACAAAATTAATACTCGGATTTTATTCGGAATTTTTGACATATTTTTCACAATTTTTTGAGTTACCGAGCTATTTTTTCCAAATTTTTTTAGTATTAAAAAATTGTTTAAAAATTGTGAAAAATATGTTTTTTGCCATGAATTATTTTAGAAATTATTTTTCAAACTAGTTGAATTTTAAAACATGCAAATATGGTCTCATTTAGATAATTGGAATGTGATTCTAATTAGTTAGGTAATACGTGTGTATGTATGATATCCATTTTATTTGTAATTACTTAAAAATATTGCAAATGAGGTAAAACCATATTGTATTGAATATATTGTGAATTAAGGAATAATTTGCACGACTCCTAAAGAAAGTTTTTTTGGGATTGTGGTGGTCGTAATGGGAAGAACATAATCGTGTATTAAGGGCTCGAGGGTGATGAAGGTTTTATTACTTCATAGAAGATTATTAGTACTCATCACCAATATTGGCTAAGGCATTGGTCGATACTAGAATTTCGTGAGAACACGACTCCCCTAAGTGTCTAGGAAAGATACTTAGAGATTCTAGAAGATGATAACACATCGAGAATGGTATGTCCAAAATTACACCATGATCGCAAAGAAAGATCGTGAGAAGTGGGAGCATCCACTTTATGTTCGTATGATTAATAGGATTCTTGATAAGTTGACATGACAACTTACAAATTCTATTCTAACACATTAGGAAAAGTCCATTGTGTAACCAATTGGTAGACATAGGTTAAATACTATATTCGTGTAGTATTATTTTGGGGATATTTATATGCATTGTCTGTGTATTGATGCTGCCCAATGTTAACTTACGTATGTTAACATTGAGATAGATTGTTTGAATTTCATGTTGGTATAAATGATGATGATTCATTTATTAATTTTGGCTGATTGTTGTGTTGATTTGCCTTAATTGAATGTGCAATATTTTTGTTTGTTGAATATATTGACCAATTATTAAGTTTGACTTGATAATTGAGATGACCAACATGGATTCCCTTAAGTCGAGTGAACTTTAAAAGTAAATCCAAACAGTCATTATTTATTGTCTATAAAATTAAATGTAGTATGGTTGATTATTATGACTGAGATCGTAATTGTGCACCTAGTATACTTTTCAATTCGAAGCTTAATAAGAAACTATACTAGTTTAATTTTGGTAGGATAGTAAATATATGTGTATTGCTATGAATTACTTGTGTGCAACGATGTTTGATTGTTTGTCATATTATTTGTAATATTCACTGCTTGTAAAGTCGATTGATGCTGAGCCATACAAGAACATATGTTGAACTTGGGCGGCAACAATCGTAAACCCTAGATTATGGAAATCTAGCGTGTACTCTGAGAGCAAAATAGCTTGTACCCCTTTGAACTTGGTTATGGCCGAATTCAAAGAATAGTAGAATACCACTCAACATTGTGTACCAAAATGTCTTTTAGACATAGAAGTGAGAAATTCCATTTCATCAATCTTCTTGTTAGTACAAAGGATGATGAGTTCACTTGGCTATTTTGCTAATATCAAGATGCATGCATTTGAAAGTTGCATTTAATGACCAACTAGTTTGCCAGACACTAACTAGAGCTTGCAGTCTCCGACCATCAATGCTGATACATATTGCAAATGCCCTAATCAAACGAGTAGAGCATGGGGCCTACACGATTAGAGAGCTAGTGATTTGGTCATAGTTTGACTAAAGACAAGGTCCAAGTTGTTATCCACTTCTTTCATAGAAGTTAGGAGCAAATTGAATTGTACCTAACCCGCACTTATCTCAAACATGAGATCGTGGGGAATTTGATGATGTCTTATTCAATTGGATAAATTCCAATACAAAGGTAAGGAAACAGTTTATGAACCTAAGTCCTTAAGAAGTGAGAGACTAAACAAAATTTGAGGAAACATTTGAACATGAACAACTTTGACATTTTGCGAGTAAAATGTTAACTACAAAAAACACATCAAAATGATGCATTTTTTAGGGTGTATTACTCAAAATCACGCGAATGAGTAGAGTTACCTTGTTCAATGTTCTTATTTGAATTTCGGCATTGGATGATGGTTTATTTAATTTTTAGGATCCTCACAATGAATTTGGGGTGTGACTTCATTAAATCCCAACTGGTTCCAAGAGGGAGCAAGTTGAGCATGTAAGGAACAACTCAAAAGTGAGAGTTTGATGATTTGGTATGTACGAATTAGCTTTGTACAAGAGCCAAACATTTTCTTGCATTAGATTCTGTCATGAACTTAGTGAAGTTTGCCTTGAATTTGTGTTCTAACAATAACAGTATTTGTTAGACCATGTTTGAGTATGTGACTACATGAACTAAAAATGGTTTCTTAATTAGGTAAAGTACCTAAGTATTGAAAATCCTAGTTTCCATTCGTTGTTGCTTCACGTGGTCATGAGGGATTATATGAAGTTAACGCACGCAACTCAAACACTTTGACAAAATCGAGTACGTCGATTAGCTCAAGTAGGAGTATTAGACAATTATCTACGTTCAATTTGTCTAATTGCCACCATTGCAATGAGGAAATACCAGAGAGAAAACCATTTCAAAAGGCACTTAGAGATAAATATTTATTGCTATTAATCCACTTTTGATGTTTGACGTCAAAGGAATGAGAGGGTAAGGCTACGACCTAGCGCTTTATCACTTTTGTATAGATGACTATGAAATGTGTGTTCATATTTATTTGATATCTCATAAGTAAGGATAGTCTAGTTAGTTCTTACTTCTTGCAAGTCAAGAAGGGAGTCAAATAAATCTTTGTGGATCGACTAAGGTTAGAAACGTCTCCAAGATGGGACCAAAACTTTATGTGCTGAAAGGGAAGTGAATATAAGTTGTTCATTCTTACACTCCACGAATAATATGTATAGCGGAGAGGAGAAATAAACTCTTCTTAATATGGTGAGAACTACAATGACAAAGGCCACAATGTTCAAAATCCATATGCCCTCTGAGTCCGTTACTTCTATTTCTCATGGTTGTTGATTGGTCGAGTGTATGACCTAAACCACATGGAACCAAGAGATGTATTGCCAATGTCTATGATTCCTAAGTCTATAAAGACTAAGAGGAAAAAGTTTTAAGTTACCTTGTTGTATCAAAAATGATACTTTCTTCGTGAGACAATAAAAGTGGCATAGTAACAAGTTACAAGAAGTCACATTCTTGGTGAATAGATTTCTTAACTGGGATAAAGTGGAAAATATTTCACTTTCTTTGAGATTCATGAACTAATACTCTCAAGATCACTCCATCTGAGTGGGACAATTCTTGAAGAGGATGAGGGATGATGAAGAAAGTTGGTCTATGTAAATTAGAAGATTACATCCTTGGGTTTTAAAATCTCAAGAGATTGATTTGAGCAATTGTTATCTCTTTTTTCGAAAGTGATACATCGACAAAGTCTTGGAATGATTCAACTTTTATTTCATCTACCTCAAGCGTGTGCAGATGTTCCTGATCCTGACTTGAGTGGGAGCAAGATTCTTATTTTCCAGTGGGAGTAGGAAACTTGATCCTAGTGGGAGTTCCTAAATGGAGCTTGAACCCAGTGGGACATTTTGAAAATGCATAAGTCTAAAAGGGATAAAGTCTCACGATGACATTTTTCAATGAATGAATCGATCATGATCCTTTTAGTAACCCTACAAGTCAAGAACGAACCCGCGAGTATGTTAGCGGTTCACTCATCCTAGTATAAATTATATGGATTAAAGCAATAGAAGTGCAAAATGACATTTGTGATTGAACCATGTTGAAACTTGGTTAATCTACGTAAAAGGCAAGTACCCATTGGAGATAAGTGGATACATAAGCAATAGATTGAGTAGGTCATCGATAATCACTTAAACGAGATTTAGTCAACAAGATTGGCAAGACCAATTTTGTTGAAAGATTTAACTCCACCGAATAGACTTTGGCATTTGGGCTAGTCTATACATTGACCTACATTAATGAAATTTATAGACTCCTATTCTCAATAGAGAGTTTGGGGTAGAAACCTACATGGTTTAACCTAATGGTTTCATCATCTAAGGTTTGGCCTTAGATATTCTTCGAGGGTGATGGTATATTCATGTATGTTGTGATAATACCAAGGTGAATCTGGTCATTCTTTCCTTGTGTGGATATCACACTCATAGCTAGTAATGATCTAGCATATTTGAATGACTCCAAAGATTGGTCGAGGTCCAATTTTGAGATATAAATTATGGGTTGTCCTTGGAGTCAAACTCCAAGAGATCGTTTGAGTGAGTTGTTGTTCCTCTCTGAGAGAGATGTATCAACAAAGTCATTGAATGCTTAAAATGCATAACCCATAGATAACCCCGTTACTAAGAACAATCTCTTAGCAAGTGCATGTATTCACAAACTATATGAGAGGAAGAATGTGTAAGAAACATTCTTCACACAAATTTCATGTGAATGTATTTTTGGAATATAGAGTACTTGTGTTAATTACAAGACCATGTCTTGTAGTACACAGTTTTACATCTAGGTGTGTACAATGCTGAGAGTTTGCTATGTAGTCAAGTTAGCTAGCAAATATTGATCCAACATGAAAGAGGATGTTGGAAAGCAATGATAGAGATACTTGGATGCTTTAGAGGCACTGTAAGGAACTGTGTTATCGTAATGGCTTGCAATAAAATGAGACACAGTTGCTACTCCACATAGTGATGTGGACAAAAAGGACGTCCATGTCTGGTTTTGTGTTCTTAGTTGGTAGAACTACTATTCCGCATTATTGCAAGGAACACATATAAGTGTTTGGAAAGAGAAGTTGAGACAATAACTTCATAAGCTGCAGTGCGATAAGAAGGTTGGCTATGTAGTGGAATGATCTACTTAGCACTAACTACTTAAAGAACCTACGACAGTCCTTAGTGACAGTCGACCTCGATTGCTTAAGGATCAAGAAGATCTATTATAAGTCTAAGCAAATCGAGTTCAAGTATCATTTTTGTGAAGGAATTAGTTGTACAAGAACAAGTAAATTTGAATACGAGTTTCAAAAAGAGAAGTGAACTTGGAATGTAAGCCCATACGAGACGTGATTGTAAATCCGTTAGAAAAGCCTAATATAAGGAATAAGTTCCTTAAGACCTGTATGGCGTATGTAATCCCTTAAAGCATGATCTTTAATAAGATCATTATAGGCAATACACAAGCTCAAATGTTGAGAGATAACATTTGTTATAGCGTTGAGTGTGAAAGCATGTTGGACAGAGAAGTAACCCACTCACACAGGTGTTTACCTTAGTTTTCCCAGTTTGTTGAGGGAAGAACTAAGATGAGGTTGGTTTTGAATGCAGAAGAGAGAGTATTCATAATCAAGAGACCGTTTTGTATTTTATAGTGGTGAGTCCATTGTAAAAAGGGCAAGAAAAAGTCGTATGGAAATAGACATACGTCATAGGATAAAATCCTATGACGATCATAATATTGATCAGATGTTAAAATTGAGAAAATTTAGCATATTCTGTCTTAAAGCCAGAAGTAATCCTGTTAAGGTGTGGATTAAGGTTATATGGCGAGATGCATCGTAACCGAAGCTTCTGTGTTGTGTTGATAATTTCTGTATAAACATGTACTCCTCCAAGGGAAGGAGAGAACACCACAACACATGATCATACCATGTGTGTTATATATGTGACCATAGGGATGGAAAAGATTGATAAATGATCTCACTTTTTCTAGTGTGAAACCCTACCATGGACATGTGGTTTTCGGTACTTCCTACCCTTAGAACCCTTAACACATTCAAAATGTGTAGTTGAGTTTGGCTACTTTAGCTTGTCATTAATGGTCATGGTTAGTAAACTTGACTATGTGGATTGTCTGGTGTAAGAGGGGAAGTTGTTTCTAGACACATTCGCACTAGTCCAAAAATTTTGCTAAGCCGACTCTCATTTTGTGTGTCACATGATGTGTGAACTTTGAGTAAAGCTTTCGTGAGATCGAGAAGTTTGAAATCAGCGATTGTGTGGTTACGAACTAGGGAAAGACATAAGTTTCCATCAGATTGTTCTGCTGGTGCATACACCTTGGTAGAATGAAGTTGTTCTATAAGAGACGCCTACTAGTAGGATTGAGATATGAGAAGTTATATATCCCTAACAGGTGTATAACAAATATGCTCTCATCGTATGCTGGTCGAGCGGTCTATTTGCCTGTATGACACGATATCTTTATCATGATTGGTAGTAGTTCCAATTATGATCCATGACGAGTTATGGTTCTGTCATGTGCCAGTGGGAGATGTTGGAAAACCGGGTCCGCCCATGACGATATTGTGTGGAACCCGAGTCCATTAGTTGTCGGGTCAACTAACTGGACCAACTAATTACTGGTAATTAGTTATGGGCTTCCTGAATGGGTTAGGAAGGTCCAACTAGGGTCCACTCATGTTATATGAGTAGGAAACCCTAGACTTACCTAATCAGTAGAGGAAAACAGACAGTGAGAGTAAGGCAGAGAAAAAAATCATGTTCTTTCTCTCCTAACACATAGAGCCGCCACTCTCTTCTCCACAAAAGAAACAAAACGTTCTTCTTCCTTCCCCACTAGAAATCATGCACCAATCTCGGAGTGGCATCTAGACTGCGCAAAAGACGAGTATTCCCTTCGGCAATAACCTGATTGTGGTTTACTCGCGAGACCAATGATGAATTGATCACATTAAGCTATTCGTCTGTCGACCGATACGCGGATTCCTTCAATTGTCAAAAATACGTAGTTTCATCCAAAATGATGTAGTTTTAACTTACAAACTAAAAAAAAAAGCAGCTCCCTCTAAGATTTTCATTTAACCCACTTAATTAATCACTAATTAAAAATTAAACAATCCTACAAAAAATAATTTATTTTCTGAAGAAAAGTAAGTTCCACTCTGAAATGTATAACATTAACACATTTTTTATTTAACTTAATTAATAATTTAACAAAATCCATTAAAAAAACTCGCATACTCTCTCCCTACAACTAAAGGCACAAACCGAAAAAAACACCCAGACCATTCTCCTCTCTCTCTCAAACACACACAATCGACTCACAAGTTTCTCTACCACCAGAAACTATCTCTGTCGCTGGCCCTCTTCACGTCCTTCTCTGCCATCGCTATTCACCATCTATCCCTTTCAACCCTCAATTTTCGTTTTGCTAAGAAACCCTCTCAATTTCAGTCGCATAGTCACAAACCTACCTGCTCACATCCATCTCTGTCGCCGCCCCTCTTCATCGTCCTTCTCTGCCGCCACTCTTCACCATCTGCCCCTCTTAACTCTCCATTTTCTTTTCACTAAGAAACCCTCTCTCTAAGATACCCTCTCCATTTTTCGGTTCTCAATCTCTGTCTATCTCGGTGCTCTCTGTCTATCTCGTCGACAAAATTCAACAATTCCTCTCTAACAAACCGCGACATTCACCATGATAAGCTTAATTTTCTAAATTAGGGTTTTGGTACTTTGTGTCAGATTGATTTTTCTGAGAATGCTAGCAATTTTTGTTGTTATGGTGGTGATATAAATTATGCGTTGTAATGATAGCTAACAACTTAGTTTTATGTGTTGTGAATTATTCACTATCTGTGATGTTTTTATTTGAGTCCAACTGATAGATATTTGAGTCCAACTGATAGATATTTGAAGGCGAGTGTTCAACGAGCAATTAGAACTTGGCCTTAATTCCTATATTGTTCAATGAGCCAGTTGAATTTTATTGGAAAAATCTTCGAGAACCGAATCGTCTTTGTACCATTTTCTCCATTTCGAAATCTCTGAATCTCCGTTTTGTCTCGAAATTTCAGAGATTTTAGGATTTCGATTCCGGATCCAAAAAGAACAAATTTTGGGACTTCAGTTCAATTTCGGAGATTTTGAAATCTCCCAACCTTGGGATTCAAAAAGGGAAGTTGTAAATTACTATAATTGTTAGATAATTATTAATAAAAGAACCTTTTTTATTTTTGAATAGATTTAAACAAAAAAAATTGGATAATTCAATGTAAATTTATTTAGATAATAACAATAATTTAACATATATCGTTTTACCAAAATGTATTTTAATTTTAGACTCTTCTCAATTCTAAATTACTATAATTGTTAAATAATTATTAATTAAAAAACTCTATTATTTTTAAGTGGATTTAAACAAAAAAAATTAAATAATTGAATGTAAATTTATTTAGATAATAAGGATAATTTAACAAATATCATTTTACTAAAAAGTATTTTAATTTTGGATAAATTAAGCATAAAAAGCATAGTCAACTTATTAAAAAAATTAAGCATATTTGATTAATTTTTTAAAGAAATTGCATCTTGCGTCTTTTTTTATCATTATGATATTTAGTTTATAACACAACATGTTATATTTTTTCTGATAGAACATTTTAATTATAATTTTAGAAATGTTACAATACAAATTCCTTCTCACCCTTACTTTTTTTTTATCTCTCTTCTCTCTTTTCTTTGTTTCACGCTCCCCACTTCTCTCTCTCTCTCTCTCTCTCATTTCTAGCCTTTGCTTTGTCCGCCAAACCCTAGCAAGGAAGAGCATGGCGACTACATGAAGGTGAGTGAGAGCGAGGAAGAGAATGTCGCAAGAAGTGACACGATGATGAACTAGAGTGAGAAAGAACGACAATGAATGACCAAGAGAGAGAAAGAGAGGACGTGGCGATGGAGATGTCACAGATTCTTAAGCGTGCAAGTCAGATCTGGAGCGGGATGAGGTGGTGGTGGCGGGTTCGATGACGCATGATGTTGTGGTGTAGGAGGGGGTTGAGAAACAAGTTGCAGGGAAGGGGTATGGAATGGTTTGGAAGGAATTGGAGAGAGAACACGCAAAATGATCTCTGAAGGGTTTGAAGTAGCAATCCTGACATTTGTATGGCACAGATAGCACCAACACAGCTGAAAGTTCCTCGTGATCTCATGGCCATTATTGTTGGTTCTTCTTCTCCGTGGGCTCAAAGCCATACCTGCAAGATGGAGAATTCCAATTGGTGGTTGTTTGTTTCGGTCTATTTAATTTCGTTTGTAAGTTAGTGTTTGTTTCTAAAGAAAATTTCAACATATATGAAGGTTTTGCAATTAGAACGGATAGGGCATGTTTTGTTGTTCTTGTAGAAGCAATTCCTTTTTTTTTCAGTAAATGCAGTTTTTGTATAGATGGATATGTTGTTGGGATTAGCCATGTTTCAGTTTGCAACGTTTTCTTATTTTGAAAGAAAATAATGCAGTGAAGCTTGGCAATAAAAAGGGTTTGCCCATGTACCTGATCATTTCATTTGACTTATAAATTCAATTTCTGTATAGATAGATATGCTATTGTGAAGGAAATTGAGAACAGTTGAAGTAAATCCAGTATTGGGATGGATTAACTTATAAAACATCAATAGCCGCAACCCCTTTGCTTGGCTAAAATGTATCTCAGTCCTAGGATAATGAAGTTGAATAATCCAAATTAAATCAACTAAATCAATTGAAAATTTTTGAGTTGTATTCATTTTGTACTCACTTTATATACTTGTTTTATTCTCATTTTGTACTTATAATTTTACCAAGTAATAAAGAAAAACTTAAAATTTTGCACTTGCTTTGTTATCATTTGTACTTATAATATTGTTTTAGTTTGTACTCATTTTTTGGTGTTTGTTTTCATTTTGTTATTGTACGCGTGTTGTTCTTGGTTTGTACTCGTGTTGTTCTCGGTTTGTATTAACTTTTTAGCTGGTCCAAGTGTATTATCAACACGCAGTCAAACTGCGTTATTTTTTGAATATTTTTTTTCTGTGTTGCCATTTTTTGTATGTGTGTGATATATGAATATTTTATTTTTTTAATTGAATATTTGTGTGCTTTTTCCTAAGTTTTTCATTAGATGATTTTAATTTTTTCGAAAATTGACCACCAAAATATTAAAAAATAATTAAATTATAATTAAATTTTTTAATAACATGCAACACACGTTCACAAATGACTAGTTTATTTAAAATTCTGATTCAGCCAATCTGAAACACGAATAACCTGAAATTCAGTAAAAATAACTGAATGCGAAAGCTAAAAAAATATTTGATCACAAGTTTTGCTTCAAAATTTTGCATTAACCAAAGCAGAGATGCATGTATTGTAGTGGAAAAAAAAAAGAAAAAAAAAGCCAAGATTATGAAAGTGAATATCCCTAACAACTGATGTGCATGATAAATTAATGATTAAGCAGCAACGTACCCAACAATGACTATAAGAAATATATCAAGAATGGTGTTCTTGACTTCATTCAAAGCATCTGCTTGCTGTTCTGGAGTCCTTATATCCCTTGATACAATGTCTATTATCAATCCACCATATTTTGGCTGCAAAAAGATTCCAAAGTTGTTAAAAAAGGCTAATATGCAAACAGAATAGGGACCAGTTTTGTACATTTCAAAAATATAACACACTTACAATTAGAATACTTGATGTGGACGCTATTAATAATGCAATGGTGCCAACAGCTAGTTTTCCGGCATCTGGTTTTGCCTGAAAAAAATAGATGGTAATTTACAAATATGCTTATCTCATTAGAAATTTGAATATACTCATCTGATTACAAATATGTTTATCTGATTAGAAAATTTTTACTTACCAGCGAAAATACTCTGGAAAATCCAACATTTGCTACCTGTATATTCCAAAACAACATTAACTAGCTTTTGTAAAGAACTCCAAATGGAAAATAACTAGTAGTGTGACGTGGTATATGAAGAAAATTACCTCCACTCCATCTCCAAGCTCCAGGTCATTTGCTGGACCATCATTTGATTGGTCATCATTTGCTTTTCTCCTTGACTGAGATCGCATCAAGTGAAAAAACCAAATAAAGTAAGCAACTTGACACTCTCATTTCACTATAAAGGAAAATCAATACTAGTAGTTCTCTTTGAATATGATCTATATAATCAATAGGACTTGCTATGCTGAAACTTTCATTCGGTTAAGCTAAGATGATAATTTCGGACAAAAACAAGACTAACATGAATTCAAAATCATTTACATGAACAACTTGTATTCGTGTGTCTATTGTCTTGATCTAGTTCACGGGTTATAATTAACCAAGAAATAGATCGCTGAGAAAGTTATCAAGTAGAGTTCATATTCGATACTCCTCGAGTCTTTTTGCTTCCTTTTTACTAAAAACTATAAAGTTCTCTTCATAGCAGACTACAAATACTCATCATACTGTTCATTTTCTCTATTTTTATTTTCACCAAAACAGTAATAAGAAATTCGTAAATAGAATCGGACCAAACACTCCGAAAAAGTCAAGAAGAAAAAGAAGAAAAGTTGTTCCGTGTATTCAGGAAGAATCCCAAAAAACAACATTCTCAATCGTCAATGAAAAAGACAATTTTCATGCAAGAATCCAAATCTCTTGAGAAGTCATTGTAGAAATAGAATCGAACAAATACCAGAAAATAAACGAATAAACACATCAAGACTTGATCAAAAACAGCCTTAAAATAATCAACACAGTCAAACAAAAAAAAACCCAGATAAAAGACTAAATAATCCAAAGCAACCATAACACACATGCAAATTCTTCCACCAAGAAATGAAAACGAAGAAGAAATGAGGTCAAACCTCCTTTGTTAAAAGAGAAACTCTTTCACTCCCAGCAGATGAAGTAGACCTCGAAGTCCAATCCAGATGCTGTTTCTTTCCCATCACTACTTGGCGGGAAACACCAAAAACAACTTCTTCTCGTTGTCGACGTTATTGCCGTGGGTAATTGCAAATAAAAAGCTTCAAGTCCAATTTATATAAGATATTTTATAGCGAGTAATGTTGGATTCTTGTGAACCCTCCATGAAAGTCATGAGCATGTACGAGACAATTTGGGCTAGATAGAGACTGCGAAGAAAAAAAATAAGCCAATGCCATTTTCATCTCATTCTTTCTTTCTTTCCATTTTCTTTTTTAAGTGAAAGAGTAAACTACTATTGTTTATGCTGGGCCACTAAAAATTTTCTTCCTTTTTCTTTTGGGTGTTGAATATTCACGGGCTTGACTTGACTCTGATTAGAATTTCATTTTTGGTGACAAATAGTATCGTTTTATGGTCATAGTGTGACCATCTTATACGATAAATAAAGTGGGTTCAAGTTAAGTGGCGATTTCTAACACGATGTGTATTATACCTTTCAAAATGATATTTAAGTAATATTTCATTGTAACAATGGCTGTGAAGTTTAATTAAAACTAACAAATTCAACTTAAAGTTTAAGAAAGTGATAATAGTATGACCAATGTTGTAAAAATAATAGCACGTCCAAATCCAAGTCTTCGGAAATTGACGAAATGTCAGTGAGTACTGAAATTGGAGTTTTCATTGGCAGTCCAGCTAAATGACACAGATAAATCCACGTCTTTCTTACTGTAGAAAATGGAGAAAGTGTCCAAGTTGGCTGGAAAATGTATCCGATGGTGATATGTTCACTCAAAAGAAAAATAAAATTTTGGTTCCAATGGTGATATGGTAACTGATAATGTTGGTGATGTGTCTTTGTGCAGTAAATTAGTTGAAAATTTCAAACAAATTAAAATGGAAATGTATACAATCAATTGCCTGGAAATGAAAACAAAGTTCAGAATGGGATGAATGATTGTTTGTCTTCTCAAGCGAGAATTTCTCTAAACGTGGGAGATGGGATAACTGAAACTAGGAGAATCAACAAGCACTCAAGATCTTGCCGCAATTTTTTTTTGAGTCATTTTATTTGCTCCCAAGGATAAAACCCAACGACTCCTGCCACCAATTTTTTGGGGCTATTCATGACAATTTCAGTTTTTCAAATGACATAATCTTCACTCACAAACTAACTTTTTTTTTAAAGTTGAAATTTATCTATTTTATTTATTTATTTATTCCTTTTCACCCAAATGTAATTTATTTCATTATTAAAGAATATGCATAAAAAAGCACATAATTGAAAAAGAAAAAAGAAAAAAGATTGAATTATCGTTAATTAAAAGGTTAAATTACTATAATTGGTATTTTATTATTTATTATCACATAATAATTGGTATTTATAAATCACAAAAATAGTTTCACAATTATATACATCAATTGAAGGTATTTATACAAACATACTATAAACAATAAATAATCATAAAAATCAAGAATTGACCTCGAAGAATACAATGGAAATTGGAGCAGAATCAAACACCCCACAGGAATGAGAGAATTATTTGCAGCACAGCTAATTGGCATCAGGAGAACATGATTGAAGAAGCATGAGTAGTGTGCTTCGGGAAGAAGAATTTTCTTCCTATTTTTTTCTCAAGGTTGATGGATACTAAGGTGAGAGGACAGTGCTTTGTCTGTTTTCGTGTAGGGTGATTCGCTATTCTTTAGGATTATATATATATGAGATTATATTCAAAAAAGTAACTTACATCCACCATTAGATTTAAAAGTAGTGGATAATGAGGATAATGATATATATATAGAGAGAGAGAGCTCATATACAAAATGCTTATAGTATTATAATTATAAATTCGAGAATAGTTATACTCAGCTAGATACCTAATCTTTGTAGGATTCGAACTTCACCTATAACCCATCATAAATAAATGCAATTAAAAACTTTTTTAAAAAATTAAATATAAAATATCTATTTAAAAAAAAGTCACCAAAGACACTATAAGTGAATTTATGATAGAATTTGTGTTTCATTATATGCAATATGTGTTTCATAACCATCATTTTCCAAGTCGGTAATGAGTAACAGTTATTCTAACCCAAATTCTGGGTTACGAATATCATTCTGTTCCTCTTGGTTCACTTTGAAATTCCACATTTTATTTCTCAGCACTAATGTAATAACTTGATTTTTTTTGTTTATTTTGGGTAAATTTTCCATTGGAAATTTTTTTCGAATTAATTATTTTTGACGGATTAATTTTAATTTAAAATATCATTAAATTAATTAATGATATTTTGGAGTGTTAAATTTTTCTTTGATGTTAATAGGATTTTTGAAGTATATTGAGAGGTTAAATTGAGTGAAAATTGGTTGGAATTGAAAAAAAGAAAGAAAATTGGAAGAAAATAAAGTGGGAACTGAACTACAGGTCGTTCAGCATGTGAAGCAAACGACGTGTCGTCCGGTGTGTATGCACAGTCATTCGATTCAAGAAAAGAAACGATGCGTCGTTCGTTCTGAAGAGGAAACGACATGTCGTTCGCATCGACAGACGCTCGGTCGTTCGCTGGAGAAGAAAACAACATGTCGTTCGAGTCGCCAGACGACCAGTCGTTCGAGTCCACAGGAGCCGGATTCTCACTTAACAAAGCGGCGTCATTTTGAGCAAGCAAAACGATGTCGTTTTGACTCAAATCCAACAGCCCAGATTTTTCTTTTTCTTCTCTTCTTGTTCTTCGTTTCTTTCTTCTTTCAAAACCAAAGCTCTCTCTCTCTCTCTCGTCCCTCTCGCCATCTGACTCTTTCTCTCTCTCTTCTCTCTCTCTTCCTCGTCGGCCGAACAAGCCACAGGAGCTAATCACTCTCACATCTGATCTATGGAGAGTTTTCTTGCGATTTTTGAAATTGACCGAATGAGAAATATCGATTTTTGTAGCGATGTGTGGAAGGTTTTATGATGGATTTTTGTGGGGTTTTGATGGGGAGAGTTAGAGGAACATGAATCTAGGTTAGAAATGGATGATTTAAGGATTTTTAATGGAAGGGCAATTCGGTCCGAAATCAGTTTTGAAAGTTTGGCTCGGTTTTTGGATGAACCAATGTTAGATTTAGACTCCTAGGGCGATTTTGAGTTGAATGGTATGGTTGAAAACATTGGGTTATGCTTCGCTCGGGATTAGGGACTATTTGGTGTTGTTTCGTAACGAAAGGACTAAAAGTGAAGTTTGCCAAATTATGAATATTTTGATGACTGAAACTGATATTTGATATTTAGGAACTGAATCTAAATTGTACATAGTGGCAGAATTATAATTTTAAAGAATTTAGTTAATGGTAAATTTAGAAAATTGGGGATTAAATATTAATTTTAAATTACTTAGAGAATCAATTGTGAAATTCTGAAAGGTTTGGAGACTAAGATATAATTTTTTGATATTTTGGGAATTAAATAGTAATTTTGAAAAGTTCGGGAACTGATCTATAATTTTACACTGGAGTGTAATAATTAGACATTTATGTTAGACTTTGGGCCGAATTAATTTTCGGGATTTTTAGCGTGTTTGGGTTGCATATGTATTTGCAGGTATTTCGGTACAATCACGGTACCATGTCTAATCTGTGAATTTATTGTTTGTTCCAGCTCTGCGTGATTTCTGAGGAGACCATTTATTCACCAGTGGACCGTGCTTTGGATTATTGCTCGGA
>CAODLS011178369.1:0-26936 GCA_948243855.1 Flueggea neowawraea
GGTAACACATATAAAAAATGATAAACACTTCAAAGATTCAAAACTTTAGGAACTGAAAAGATTCAGTAAACTACTGATCCACTAGGAGAATAAGCTCAATAATGACTGGTAGTCAAGAGAGGCCGTAGTTAAGAGAGGAACAACTAATGTGCCTCCATTCCATTTTTTTTTACTTGTAACCCATTCCATTTTTTTTTTACTTGTAACCTTTATTTCACGTAATGTCAACAACATGATAATACAAACATAGCATGTTTTTGAACACTCAGACAATCTGCCTAAAACTTCTTGTGGAAGTGGTCTGATTTTAGTGCTTCTATCTCACTCTGACTATATGTCAGATATAAACAAATACAAAGGCTGGGAAAGGAAATACATGCAAAATATTTCCCATAAGAGAACTCACAAAATTCAATGCAAAAGCCTCCAAACAATTTCAAAATTGGCAAAAATGAGGGGAATAAAAAAATGAATTACCTGTAAATTGGATCAGCATCCCCGGCACTGGCATTTAAAACTTGAAGAAGATATGAAATCACCAGAGCAAAACAAATCCAATATCGATCCACCATCTAAGCAGAATCACAAAACCTATACATTAGAAATCTACTTCCACATGCAATAAGAAATGCATCTCCATTATTTCAGGGACTTTAAATAGATCAGTCAAATTGGTTCAGTCAAATATTATTTCCTCATTCAGTTTCCGAGAGTGCTACTTAGTAACTCCAAATGAAAAAACAAAATTTCCTAAATACTAATAAAGTTAATCAACTGCTTAAACTCAACTAAAACCTATTCAAAATGTCTCATTATGCATCATTACGAATCAAAAAGCTACTTGTCATTATATAACCGATAAAGTAAGCACAAACTTTGAGAACAATTTCTCCATCTTTCAGCAAAAAGTTGATTTTTTGAAACCAGAAGCCAAAAACAAATAAAGGGCAAGTAAAAATATGACAGTTACATGTAAGATTAAGTCCATTCACCCATTACCAACCAGAAAACGGTTTCTTTGGCAATGAATGATGCATTTTTTTACAACTAAGCATTGACTCACATTGTACAAAACATTTCAAGAAAAGATAAAATCAGAATCTTGACAATAAAAATTGAACCAAATGTAGTCAAAGACAGAAACAAGATACAGATCAAGTGAGCTTGTAAGAAGTAAGAAACACAAAATCAAGCAAATGGGTTCTTTACCTTTAATTACAACAGAGAACCCCAATAGGGTAATGGACAAAAAAATCTGCAAAAAGAAATGAACCATACCTGTGAAACGCAGTGCGTCAACTGTCGAGTAAAAAAATGCCTAGTTTGATTGGTTGTAGGAAAATCGAAAATCAGCTCAATCTGAGACAATCAGGACACGTCCAATTTAATTTGCTTTCAGAATACACAAACGCTAATTTCCCTAATTTAGATAACGAAGCTTACCAATCGAAATGGAGCGCTGAACGAAGAAGGTTAGTTGATTTTGATCTTTCTAATTCGTTTTCTTTGTATTTTTCGAGATGGAAACCGACCATTTTGCTTAATAAGTGGTCTGAATTAATGGGTGTTGCTCTATTTTTTATTATCGTTACAGTTGGACAGGTTTTGTACTTTTTTTTAAGGGATTTGCAATGTGGTCCGAACTTTTGGGGTTATGTACTTTTTGTTAAGGATTTATATTTGAAATGCGTCTATTGATGAGGCCATTGCTTTTGTTTCGCAAAACCTACAGATGGAGATGGAAATGATGGGTGAAAACATTAAGTTGTGGTCGTTCGGGAAAGAAACCAATATTTGTTTACTGCTTTCAACACTACAAGTAAGATTTACTAGACCCACATCGAATGTTGGAGGCGGAAAGTACACAGCTTTCACCCCTATAACTTTCGTACATTTGTCTCCATATGTGTACAGATGTGTCCAACTTATTTCAATGGATGTCTCAAACTGATCACAACAGCTGTGTCCAACGGATATTCTGAAAGGTGCACAAATGTGTCCAACTGTGTGCACATTTGTACGGTTGCCGGGGAAAACGTGGCCAAATGTGTTCATGTGCGTGTACAAAAGTGTACATTTTCAAACTTTATGGTCGGAGAAAAGCAAACTCATTATAAAGATGTTATACACCTCCTGTTAAGTTCAAAGTTGAGCAACATATACATCTTCAGGTTACTTCCCAGTTTAATTTCACAACTTCAGGGAAGAGAGAAATACTACAAAGATACTTGTTTCATAACTGAAGAATATCCATATGGTTTCCTTCTTTTACCATTGATGAAATGTTCCTTCTAATTTACTGCACTGGAGCCCACGAGCTAAAAGACCCAATTCTGTTGTGATGGCATATATAAAAAGCACCATAAAGCAGATGTTCAATAAAAAGTCTTTCTGAAACACACTCCCTTTTCCATCTACAGAGCAAATCCCAATATTTTAGGTTTTGATTAGACCCACATCAAAACTAGACTGATAAAAATAATCTCTTGATATTTAAAAACCTTACTTCATCCATGTTAGAAGGAATTAAGTTGGTGGAAGATATTTTAAAGTGGTGAATTAGAATAAATAGAAAATAAGGGTTTATATGACCTCATGAAGGTTTGATAATATAGATTTATAGACGTTTTTGTTATTAAAATTTTATTTAATGTGAACCATACTAATGTATTAGCATCTACTTAACAAATCGATGATAATAAACTAACAGAAGGATTTAAGTGTAATTAGGTTTAAACCTTAAGGATTTATATGTCTTTTGCTAGAATCACGAGGATGAACATACTAATATAGACAAACTTAAAAGACTTAGAAATTTTTTTTTTGGTTTGCGCCTTGTAGGTTTGAGGTTGAGTGCTTTATTTTTTTTGTTTAGCGTGTAAGTTAAGACTATATAGTTTTGGATGAAACTATGTAGTTTTTACACCATATTTAACAAATTAACGATATTTTGGTAAATAAATAAAAATTCAATTATAGGTAAAAAAAATTAGTTTATAATATTAAATATTTTTGTATATAAATTGTATTATTATATTTTAAATATTAATTGAAAGATTTAAATGGTTAATAATTTTTTCAAGAATACAGTATTATTATTGTACTTTGTATAATTATTTCCTCATGTTGAAAATATTATTATACTTTGTACACTTAAAATCAGATTTTGTACACATACACTTCAGTACACCAAATTGACTACTATTAAATAAATAAAATTTGTAAATATTGTGTACACCAACGAAAATCTGCGTATATCTATATATATCAATAAATCAGTTTAATTTTAAAAAAATATTACACGTGTGCATCGTCAACTGAAAATTTATTAAATCAACTTTTTATGAAAAATTGTGAACTCCTTTGTACACTTTTTGAAAAAATCAGATTTTTAATAATAATTTCTCTAGAAAAAACTCAATTTTTCACTAGAAATCATTTTTTCGTAAAAAAATCAATTTATCCTAAAAATATCTAAAATTCTTAAAAATTATCATAAAATATTATTTTTAAGATGTGTTTATAAATACAAGTGATTTTCCCCAAAATATTTTGTTTTTACAAGCTTTCAGCCCATATTGTATATACTAGGTTGTTATCACTTGATAGAATACATGTACATGTGGCCAATATTCATAAATTACGGATTCACGCTGTTCACTTTCAATATTTTAAGTAGAAATTTCAAAATTATGAATGTATCACTCAAACTATTAAAATTACAAATTTCGAATCGTTGTATATTTGTTCAACAACAAAAAATCAACAAGAAACCAACATAAATTCAATAATAAAACAAAAAAACAAACAACATAAAATCAATAACACAAACAAACAACATATCAACAAATGGTCGTGAATTTGAAAAGACACCGTAAATTAATAATTATGAGAAAGTTTATTAAATCAATTTTAAGTAACAGAACCTAAAAGTAAATAACTCGAGTTATCATTGTAGTACCACCCCTCTTTCTCCCCCTCTCACTCCTCACCGTGTTCTCTCTCTCTTCCCCATCACTCTCACTAACCATAACCACTAGCAGCAGCTTCCAACAACTTCCTTCTTTTTCTCTCTTTCTCTAACCTGTTCTCAGCCCCTGTTTTCGTCGAAGTCAAACCCAGCTACTGATTTATTTCAATGGCAGCCATAGCTATAATGGCGGAGCTCCGGCGGAAGCAGGTGCTTGTCCCCGTGTAGCTCCGCCACTCCCAACAAAGGACAAACCGAATCTGACTCGTTAGTGAAAAGGAACCAAGATCGCCACTCCCTAAAACCAAACGAGTCAAGATATCCGTGGGAGTAACAATTTCCTGCCAGCCTCAACTTGTTCAGCCGGAGACGGGGAAACTATTCCATGCTGCCCCTTCAATATTCTGTTTGGCTTCATAAAAATAGTACCTCTGCTTTATGTTTCTTTTTATGGTTAGTAACAATGTTCTACGTGTTATCAGAAAATGAAATACACGTCAGTAAGCCTTTCTATTTGATGATTTACAGATGTCTGAAAATGAAATTCCTGTCCAAGCTATTCACACAAATTCGAAAAGAAAACTTGGCAGTAGTTCAGAGTCACACACCGATTAGCATCAAGCAAGCACTACACTAATTGCAGAACTAAAAAGAAGAACCAAAGAAGCACGAAAGAAGTATGGATATCAAAGTGACGACACAAAACCAACCCCAAAATTATTTTCACTTCTGGAGCCTCAGAGGCTAGCCCGAAGATCGCTAAAGTTCATGAATGATTAAACTCGAAAACAGCTAATCATCAAGAAACCAGAAAATAGACAAAGAAAAATGAAAAATTTGTTCAAAATTTTTTTTTGATTAGCAAATATTTTTTCTAAATGTTTTTAATTTTCAAAAAATAGAAATAAATCAGGAAACAGAAAATAGAAAACAGAAAATCATTTTCTAAACTAAACATGGCCTTAATTTTTGAGATGACATAAAGCAATTCATGCTAATCATCAAGAAATTATTAAACTACGCAGGGCGCACATGCATAAAGGCAAATGCGAAATAGCAATCCAGAACAAAATGACTCATCTATTGTGACTTGCCACTTACCAGGCCTCTAATTCTGAACAAACACGCATGAAAGAAATGATCAAGAGCAAGATTGATATACAAATCAAAAGAGAGAGAAAAAAACAGCATGAAAAGATGCAACTACTTACTACACTTGGGTATTAGAAGCAAGAACACGTTTTAATCAGATGCGCAGGTTTCCAATGTTGTTAAGATCTTAAATAATCAACACATTCTTTAACCAAGAAATCATCTGCACGAATGGTAGCCTAATTGTGTGATATCCCATTGTTGCATATCACACTATAGCCTTATTACTTGTCCATTTACTTCCGTAACCTCATCTAACCATCATCAAATCTTCAAATCCATCTCAGAACATTAATAGTGCTTTATTATTTTCTCGCATGATATATGAGAGAATGTGCAGGCATTCCAGTAGGAATTCAATTAATACTTTCTCCAAGAATCTTACCAAAATACGGAAACTGGAAAGAATCATATGTTCATGAATGTTACAGACCTAAAGAACTATCTCTTAAAAGAATCCAATAATGGTTAAACACGAGTAATACCACTAAAACAGCCACTACTTCCGCCAGAAAATCAATAGAGTAGATGCTTAATATAAATTCTCTCTCAAAACCTATCTAAACACAAAAAACACAGTATACAAATAGCCAACTAAAAGGGCAGTAATTCACATCTTTCTAAATTCATAAAGCGTTCCATTAATCAAGCTTCAAGCCCTTTCACATACCTGTGAAAGAGCATGAAGACACGCATAAAGTTGAATAGTTAATACGATATGTCTCTTTTTTTTCCCCTCGTTTAGACTAAAACAACTGTTGAAAGCATGGAAGAGCTACAAAATGAACTTAATGAAGCACAATGCAAATGAAGTTAGTGTCCACAAAACCTCACAGCAAAACATGATCAATAGTTATTAGCTAAACAAAAACGACATATTCAACAAAAAGACCTAAAAACTAAGGCAACATTTCACAAACATTGTGATATGCAGTGCAAGATAATAGAAACTAGCCTGAAATTTCAACTCAATAACAACGAAAAGATTACAGATTTAAATCATAAAAACATCAACCGAGTAAAGAAGATTAAGGGAACAAAAAAAGTAAAACCTTCTTCGAAAATTATAACAAAATCATCATCGTTATCCAAAATAGCAACTAAGCAGAAGCTCCAATTTTTCATCGAAGTCCAAACCCACTCTTTTATTAAAAAAAAACTACACATCATCATATCAACATTCAAAAAGAACAGCGAAAAAGTTCATACTTCCCACTTTCCGAAACGAACGATCGATCAGCCACCGAAATTCAGTCAGATTGCTTCTCGAGCTCGAGGCGTTCCAGCGCCTTTTGGTGGGCCCAGGTCTCGATGGTGAGATCGGGCTTGGCATTGAGACCGACACCGAGGATGACGATAGTGAGGAAGCTAGTAACGTAGCAAGGAAGCTCCCAGTCCTCCCACTTCCTGGACTGGCCCGGCGGCGGTGGGGTTCTGTTGAATAGGTATCCCTTCGGATGCTCCTCGTGCCCTGGGCTCGCCCACCGGCTAGGTCCCGCCGCGGCGCCGCCTCGGGTGCGGAGTGATGACGCTATGCGCTGGCGGAGCATTGTTGAGGCCGCCGTCAAGGGTTGCGGAGACGGCATCGTTTTTTGGTTTTTGTGACAAATCTGAAGAGAGAAGGAATGGTAGTGACGGTCACTGACGAGAGAGGGGGGGTTTTGTTGTGATTCGACGGGAAATAAGGGGAATTGGGTGAAACTGCATCGTTTTGAACTATATCTGAAACGGTGCCGTTTCAATCGCATGGCGAGTGTGCGCATGCGTCTATGCGTCGGTGTGGGCATTTTATCTGTTACTATGGCGCCCTTATAATGCCAAGTGTCATGCTAAAAAGTTTTTCTTATATTTTCACTTAATTATTTTTTGTTTTATCCAGTCGGGTTGGGGCCTAGGAGACACTCTATACTATCATATAACCCTCCAATCTCATGAGTTAGGAGTTTATAGAGTTCGATTTGATTTTGTAGCGAAATCGTTCATCAAATTGAATGGTTCAGTTTTATTATCTGGTCATTTATAATTAAATTATGAGTTTTAATTAACTGATCAGTTCAATTAATTTTCGGTTTAGTTTGATTAATTTAAAATATAAATAAAATTTGAATTTATAAATGATAAAATATCATTCTTTAGTTTTGTCGGTTGATTTGGTCTAGGGTTAGAATAGTTGCATGTGTTTTAGTGTAAGAAATGTTAGGTTCAGTTCGGTTTTTGAATGGCTAAAACCGCAGTCGAACCAAATCTGTCAGTTTTTATATTTCTTCATCCATAGTCATATTTTTTTTTTGTTTGGTTCAACTCAGTTTGATCGATTTTTCTGTTCGGTTCATATTTATGTGCACCCCCATCACGAGCCTTGATTCCAAAACGTAAGGTATACGTGATACAGAATTAGTGTATTTTTCACTAAACTTTGGTAAGATAATTGATGTGATGTTAGACGAGTCCATAATCCATGTACCGGTCATCGAAGAAGGAAAGGGTCGAAAGGCTATGAAACCCACTTAAAATATGACCTTGTCGATCGTCCATCTTAGTTACACCTGACTAGTTGATGTTGGACAGTGACATTCGAAGGTAAGGTACCCAGAACTATATGGAGAGTTCCCTATCATAACAAGGTACGAGGCTATCAGCTATGGGCATGTGGCAGCTTAAACATATAATTATTGGATTCATTTGGGATTCAACTGATATATGGCTGTCATATTAATTTTTTATTAATTTTATTTTTATTAAATTATTTTATTTTAATAATTTAGATTGTCATTGAATTTTTATATAAAATTTATTATTATTTTATTTTTCATTCAATTTATTTTTATAATATATACTATATAAAATATATTTTTTCATGTAAACAATTAAATATTTTTAACTAGTGAGAAATTATATATTTTAAGAATAATAAAATAAAATTTTTGTACCCAAAAATATAATTAATTTTGAAATAAAAAAATTAAATTGTACTAAAATAATTAAAATTTACTACATAAAAATTAAACGTATTACAAATATATCACGCAAAATAATAAACATATAAAAAGTTATATTAAACTTAAAAAATTACAATAAATTATATTATACAAAATAACAAAAAATAAAGAAATTTCCTCAAGAAAGTACCTATTAATTAAAAAGAAAAAAATTTCTCAATAAAAAATTGGATGATGTGCAAAAATAGATAAGAAAACAAAAATCATTTCACAAATATAGCAATATTTGAAAAACATACCAAAAATAGAAAAATAAAATAAAATATTCAGAAATACAGCAGTTTGACTGCATGTTGACCACGCAGTCAAACTGTTGACCGCACTTTGACCAAACCATTTAAGTTAATGAGAAAAAATACAACTAGAGTATAACCCGAGTACAAAGTACAACTGAAGTACATATGGAGTACAAAGTTGTGTTATGAAGGCTCTGCTGACCATCAAAGAATGAGTATATGTGGAGTACAACCTGAGTACAAATAATGTTAAAGCTCTTTTGACTAGTATAATCGAGTAAATGTAAAGAACAACACGAGCACAATTAATATAACAACAAAATTGCAACTCTTTTGACTAGTATAACCGAGTACATGTCGTGTACAACATGAATGCAAACAACAAAAAAAGAACAAAAATACATAACAAAACAACAATAAAATATAGTACAAAACTAAAATCTTTATATTTTCTTTGTTATTAAAGTACAACACGAGTACATATGAAGTACAAGTCAGAAAAATGAGAATGAATCATAAATATTAGATCATGTAAGATTCTGTCCCAATAAAAATAGCAATCAATAGGGGGTGGATTAGATTTTTAGCAAGTTAAAACATTTGTTGAAAATCTTTTGCAAATTAAAATAAATAACAAAGTTTAAAACAAGTAAAATCAAAGTATAAATGTGGAAACAATAAAATCACCAATTCACAAATATAAGGTAAAGTAAATAGAGTAGGGAAAGAGAAAACAAAGCCTCAATTTATAGTAGTTCGATCCTTCTTGACCTACGTCCACTCCTTGAGATCCACTCAAGAATTTCAATCCACTATCTCCTTACTTTCGGGTGGAAGGAAAACGTTTACACCACTTGTTTTTGCGGGCTCAACAAGCAAATCGTTACACCTCTAGTTTTTGCAAGAAACAAACTAGATAACCTTCAACCTCTCTTGTTTTTCTAAGGAACCAAAACAAGGAAAAACCTATTCACTAGTTTTCTAAGGTTCACTAGCAAACCACTATTGTTTTCAAAAGCTCAATAAAGAAACCTATACAACTTCCAATCAAATACTTTGATTGCTACAAATTGTGTTTTCAAAACACAAAATTTAAGTTCAAACCAACCCAAGAATAATAGCAAATGGAAATAGCAAGAGTGTGTATAAAAATGAAATTGAGAGAATAAATGAGAAAATAAAGATTGCAAAGTGTGGCCAAAGTTTCTCTATGATTCTTTGGCTTCTTCTGATGTTGAAGATGTCTATTTATAGACTTCTTAGAGTTGGTGTCTGTTGGAATCAATAATAGAGCCGTTATAGAATAGATCCAAATATTGTACAATGCTGACATTGGATACTATGTGTATAATACCAGATATTGTGTGCACAAAACAAATATTATTTGCACAATACCAGATATTACATGCATAATATCATATATTACATGCGTAGACGGATTTTTTTTAAGTTTGCACTCTTAATACTTTCACGTGATTGTGTCAGGGAATATTCAAATTCAAATTTCCGATGAGCGTCTTGAATTTGTCAGTTTCTGGAACCCCGTTTACGTGCATAGTATCAGTACTACGTGCATAGTATGATTCCACCAGTGTACTGTATGCATAGTATCCAATATTGTGTGCGTAGTATGATTCCACCAGCATACTATATGCATAGTATCAATATTGTGTGTATAGTAACCATTTTCAGCACAACCATTTTCTGGTCTTCATCTTTCATGGATGATTTGTTCTCATCATCATCAAAACTAAACTCAACAATCTCTCCCTTTTTGATGATGACAAAACATACATGAATTTGAACATCTATTCATCAATAACAAACAATTTGATCAAGGATTCCACTCATTGTTACTTGGTTAGTTCCACACAATAAAAATCATGATGTTCAAAATAAAGATGATACAAATTAAAAGATAACATGCAAATTCATGTAACACTTCTCCTTCTTTTTGTATCATCAAAAAGGATATGCAAAATCAACAATCTCCCCCAAACAATCAAAGAAATCAATACACACAATTATAGCTTCCCTAAGAAAATGCATAAGTAAATTGAGCATGAAAGAAATAAAAATCCCCCTATTTATTGTAAAATATGCACAACACTAACAAAAAAAAACATGTCTCCCCCAATGATAATAAAAAAAATCGATGCAAGCAATCCACTCACATATGTAATTAATTAAATTCCACCAATCAATGCAACATTGTATATCAAACATGTATAAATATTATGAATGTACAAAAACAAATAATTGCAGCAAACACAATCATATATACAAAAAAAAATTCAGCTAGGTATAAGTTCAAGGAAAGGGTACCACATTTGAAATTTTCTCATTAGCTTTGATTGTTGATATTCCTCTAACTTCATCATCATTGTTGGAACTTGAATCCTCATCAAGGAATCTCCTTTTCCTTCTTTTCCTATGCTTCTTCAAATGAGGGCAACTCGGTCTAGCATGACCTGGTTCATTACACTAATAGCAAATGAGTTTGCTTTTCTTCTTGCTTCCCTCTTTTGCTTCTATTTTCTTGTTGAAAAATTTGCAGAATTTCTTTGCAAGATATTCCACATCAGAATCATTCTCTTTATCATCATCCTTACTTGAGCTTGAGCTTTCAATGCACTTTGATGCCATTAATGCAATGCCCAAATATGTCATCCTCTTCTTATTTCCTTTCTTTTCATCATCTTCTTTCATACTCATTTCATGAGTGAGCAAAGAACCAATTAAATCCTCTAAAGGCAACGAATTCAGATCTTTGGCTTCTAAAATTGCATCTTTCTTGAAAGCCCACGTTTTTGGCAAAGCCCTTAAAATTTTCCTCACAATCTCAGAATTTGTGTATGATTTGCCAATAGCTTTGAGTCAATTGAGGATGTCATTGAAGCGATCAAATATTTCTTGAATAGATTCATCTTCTTTCATATTAAACAACTCATATTTGTGAACAAGAAGAGATATTTTGTTCTCCTTGACTTGGCTTGTTCCCTCATAAGCAACCTCCAAAGTTTGCCAAATTTCTTGAGCATTAGAGCATTGTTGAACCTTGTTGAACTGAGATTTACTCAAAAAACAGTAGAGAATATGCATAGCTTTGTGGTTGTAAGATGTAATCCTTTTGTCATTTACATTCCACTCTTCTTTAGGTTTTTTCACACTTCTTCCATCAACAAGCTTGATTGGCACAAATGGACCTTCCTCAATAACATCCTATATCTCCATATTTTTTGATAGTAAGAACACTCTCATCCTTGTTTTCCAATAAATATAATCACTGCCATCAAAGAAAAGAGCACGATTAATAGCCAAACCTTCATATCTATGAATGTTATCAAAAAATGTCATTTTTTGAATCTTTAACTCTTTGGATGTTAAGCCAAATAGAAATTATCAAGAGCACAAGCTTTGATTCCCCTTGTAAAATTTGGTCCCAATAAGAATGACAATCCAACAGGGGGTGAATTGGATTTTTAGCAAGTTAAAAACTTTATTGAAAATCTTTTGCAAATTAAATAAATAACAAAGCTTAAAATAAGTAAAATCAAAGTATAAATGCGGAAACAATAAAACCACCAATTCACAAATATAAAGTAAAGTAAATAGAGTAGAAAGAGAGAAAACAAAGCCTCAATTTATAGTGGTTCGGTCATCCTTGACCTACGTCCACTCCTTGAGATCCACTCAAGAATTTCAATAAACTATCTTCTCACTTTCGGGTGGAGGGAAATCGTTTACACCACTTGTTTTTGTGGGCCCAACAAGAAAACTGTTACACCTCTTGTTTTTGCAGGAAACAAACTAGGAAACCTTCAACCTCTCTTGTTTTTCTAAGGAACCAAAACAAAGAAAAATCTATCTACCAGTTTTCTAAGGTTCACTAGCAAACCACTCTTGTTTTCAAAGGCTCAACAAGGAAACATATGCAACCTTCAATCAAATACTTTGATTGTTACAAATTGTGTTTTCAAAACACAGAATTTAAGCTCAACCAACGCAAGAATAATAGCAAATGAAAATAGCAAGAGTGGTATAAAACGAAATTGAGAGAATAAATGAGAAAATAAAGATTGTAAAGTGTGACCAAGGTTTCTCTATGATTATCTGACTTCTTCTGATGTTGGAGATGTCTATTTATAGCCTTCTTGGAGTTTGTGACCGTTGGAATCAATAATAGATTTATTGTAGAATATATCCAAATATTGTACAATGCTGACATTGGATATTATGTGCATAGTACTAGATATTGTGTGCACAAAACAGATACTACATGCATAATACTAGATATTACGTGCATAATACCATATATTACACTCTTAATACTTCACGTGATTGTGTCAGCGAATATTCAAATTCAAATTCCTGAGGAGCGTCTAGAATTTGTCAGTTTTTGGAACCCTGTTTACGTGCATAGTATCAGTACTACTTGCATAGTATGATTCCATCAGCATACTGTGTGCATAGTATCCAATGCTGTGTGCGTAGTATGATTCCACCAGCATACTGTATGCATAGTATCAATACTGTGTGCATAGTAGCCATTTTCAGCGCAACCATTTTCTGGTCTTCATCTTTCATGAATGATTTGTTCTCATCATCATCAAAACTAAACTCAACAGATCAAAACGAGTACATTAAGAGTACGGGACTGATTTAGTAATTAGTAAACTTTTCTCTCTCCTTTCTAATATTTTCATTCACACATGCTATATAATAGCAAGCTAACGTAACTTTTCAAGAACTTTTTCAAGATAAGTTCCTTAAATTAAGACAAGGCAACAAAAATTAGTATAATAATAAAATGAAACCAAATGAATCAAGTTATTTAGCACTTATTAGTTAGACCAACAAAATCTCTACAAAAAAGTGAGTACAGAATGAAAAACTGAGAATAAATGAGGGATTGATTCTTTAATTGTCAAGTATAAAGTACATTTAGAGTACAACTACCATTTAGTTTAGAATACATATGGAGAATAAGATGAGTATAATTAGTATAACAATAAAAATGAAACTCTTTTGACTAGTATAACTGAGTACATATGGAGAACAACACGAGTACACTTTGTATAACAACAAAATTGAAACTCTTTTGACTAGTATAATCGAGTACATATGGAGTACAATAAGAGTACAAACAAAAAAAAAGTTAGTACAAAAACCATGGCCTAGGTTGGTGACAATTTTAGTTAAATTGTTTGACAAAATTGTACCCTTTTAAACTAATTTTCTTCTCGACAATTATTAAAGAGGATCTAAGTAATTAAAATCTGAATATAGTAAGGAAAAAATGATGGTGATGACTTTGTTATGTTGTCTTCTCCACTTATTCACATGGTACGACATCCACCCACAAGACAAGAACAATCTGTATGCACATAAATATAGAATTTTGCCCCTAAAGAGTTAAAATGAAATTCCATTTTGGTGAGACTAGTTACTGAAATGAAAATATGTACGAAGACGAACATAACTTAAACGTGATGGAAACAACATTAAACAACAAAAAGTTGATAGCTCAGGACAACCGTAATTCTCTTGAGGGGCATCGGGAAAGGCCTAAGTGTTAGAAAAAACTGGGATTGAGGTGTGTAGAACAATGTCTTTAAAGTGTTTTATTGCCCTCACTAGAATCTGTGAAATAAGGAATTCCACAATACACTTTCAAGATTACTCAATGCCCAAGTAAAAATGTTTGCAGACATTTAACTTCTGTTGAGAGCTTCTTCATTTAAAGAAGACGAAAACATATCGAAAACCGTTTGGAAATGAAAAGACACACCTTATGGGCATAACCGAAAATAACTTCGGAAAATAGGGACCAACCAAATAACTGCAAAAGTTTAAATTCGGTTAGGAGCTTAAATTATTTGTTGTCATTGATACCAAGATGGCCCAAGTGTCAATGTTTGGTTTTAAATAAATCATTTAAAAGCTAACCTATTATTCTATTTCAACCCAATTTAAGAAATTGGTTGAATGTCAACATATAAACCAAAAAACACACTTGTTTCTTTCCAATGTGGGACAAACCCACACAAATTACACTTACACTAAGTGATGAACTGATGATCAGTTAATTGGTGAAAGAAGATCTGGAGGCGATGATGTTGAGGACGACGATGAACAAAATCAGATAGAGAACTTAGAGAGATAGAAGTGAGCTAAGAGTGTTAGAGAGAGGAGAGAGAAACTAAAGTAAGAAGCGTGAAACAGAGAAAATAGAGAAGAGAGAGAGAGAGAGACAAAGTCGGGTGAGAGAAGAGTTTAAGGAGATAGAATCTAAATATAGTTGTTGTATTTGTGAAATGTAAATCAAAATATTTTATAGCAGTATATATATAATACCTTATTGTTGTATATATGAAATCAAAATGAAAAAAAAAATATGGGGTGTAATTTTCTAAAAAAAAATTTTTTAAAAAAAAAGAGGAAGGGACTCAACAAATTACCAGTGCAACCAAACAACCATACTACATGCTTGACGCCTACAAATCCTCATAACATATACAAATCCGCACTTCTTCTACGAACAAGTCACTAACTAAAATACCTTCTATTCCATCACCTTCTTTTTCAAGCACTCATTGCTGACTTAGATATCGGAAAGGGAACTCTAAAATACCTTTGAGACCACTCTAAGTCGTGCTCTCTTGTAGATACACTATTAGGACTTGACATCGAATCATATCTCAATCAATAATTACAATAATAGGAAATATTTCGTGAATTTTACTGAATAATGAACTATTTTAATAAATCTCAACCGTCTTTATGGACAAGACAGAATAATTTTAGTAACCCTTGAAATTTAAAGGAAAGATTGATTCAAAACATGCCAAAAACTACTTGTAGGCATTATGTATGCATATATACTCCAATGAAAATCATAAATAGCGGATTAGAAATTTTTTAAATTGTAGCTTATATAATAGGCATTACAAAATATAAGTAATTAGTATACAAACAGAATATTTTAATATGAAAAGGCTATATTTATATCATGAAAATTATGAAAAAAAGAACTATCTATTCCAATCAATAATTTTAAAATCGATAACTATAAATTTGATATGATAATTAATTATTATTTTGTATTGAAACCTACTTTTCTGAGATAGTATTGAATCTTTACTCATATATATTTGTTACATGCCTTTTTAGTCCCGAGGCTCACCGATCCGAGGGGATCAAGCTCGAGAGCGGTCATTTGTGTTAAATGGTTCGTGTCGCTTAGAAGCCTAGGACTTTCCATTATAGATGAGTGAATAAAGAACAAATATGAATTTCATTAATACTAAGAACAAACACAATGAAATAATGTTAAGTTACTTGTACTCCTAATTGCTTAAAAGTAAATGACTAAACTAAGGCTAAACAAATGAAATATAACTGTAAAGACAAATATAATTAAAGTTGTATTGATGTTGAGATTCTTATCTTCTTGTTCATTCATCTTTTTATAGCTTTTAGTAAAAACCGTGGACTCCATGTTCTTCACTTCTCATGCCACCATTTCTTGCAACTGCCCATATCTCTGATTAACTTCTCTCAAATTGTGTTGCACCAACCACCCATTATGTGTTTAGTGGCCACGTGCGCCAATCATGTGTGACTTGTTTAATTAGTGGCATTATGTGGCACTTCGTGTGTCTACTATTCCTTTGACCAATGGATCGTTGATTTGTTTAATTCTTCTTTTTTGGTCTTGGACACGTAAATTTCTCGAGACCAATAATAATTTGGTGGTAACAGATGCCACTCTTTTTGCTCTTGGAGGAAATCGTAAGGGTCTTTTCTCCAACGGACATGTTTAAATGAATTTGGCTTACCTGTAACATTCTTAGTTGCCAAATTTGTGCGGGCCTGACAGATTGATTTGTGTCGAGTTTTTTTTTTTTCTTTTGGTAATGGCTGAAATTGGCCATTGTATGACTCTTCGAGGACCAAAACAAAAACGACTAGAGAATATTTAGTATTCCCAAAATAATTAAATTTTGGGTATCTACCACCCCTGCATGCATGACTCTTAACAAAAATATACATATGTATATATATTTTTGCAAGTGAATGGTCCACTGAAGCCAAATCCTTGGCAGTTTCCTACACGTGTCATTTTTTGACAAACATAAATGAACCATTTTCCACAATTCTAAGCACCACTCGAGCTCGTTTTTAACCTTCACAACTCTCAGGTTGACTTTTGTTTTCTAAGCACCTTCCGAGGTCTTTTTCCAATCCTCGGGCTTGATCCTTTCGAGCTTCTTTCTTTTTCTATTTTTTTAAACACCCCTCAAGATTGCAAAGCGTTAAAATTGTTCGGTAAATGAGTCTGCCCCATGACGTTTTCGATGGATTCGAGCTCGGGAACATTGTTCACAACTTATCATGCCATTAATTTTAAGATGGCAAAAATTTCAAAGTCGAGCTCGAGAACATTGGAAAAAATTTGTGCTATCTCTGAGTACAGCCTCGAGGTCGGTGAGTTGCATTTTTTTTTTTTGCAACCTTCAACTCTCGAGCCTTGTTTTTTCCAACCCTCTCTTGAGCTTCCGTTTGGTTCAGACACTTCTCGAGCGTGAACTTTTCTCTTACCCCTTGAAAATAAAATGAGTCTACCCGAACTCTTTGGAAAGCATTGCATGGCCACAAAAATTATTTATTCTCATCCATGCAAGTTGACTTTTCACAAATCACGTTGGCTTGTTCCTTTTTTTTTTTTAAGCTGCACCTCTTGACTACATCTCTTCGAGGCAAAAAAATTTTATGACCTCACGAAGTCGAACACCACCTCTCGAATCAGCCTCCTCGATCTCAACTGACTATTTTCACTTTTCAAGTGAAATATTAAATGGAGACAGTGGCTTATTCCATATCCACAACTATACTTGTATGATCTAGCTCCACCAAATAATGAGCCTACCGAGCCCCATTAGTGAACTTCCCGAAATTTAGCATTGCATATGGCCACAATTATTTGTTCTCACTTTGGCATTTTTCAAACTCCAAGACTTGAGATTTAACATTGCATTCATTTATGAAAACTTCCCGAGATCTAATACATGTAATAATCCATGCAAATTAACTTTTCAAACACCAAGTTGGCAGTACCAAATTTGTATGCATGTAAATAGATAACTCGGGTATTGTGACACCTCGAGTAACTGTGTGCACAGTTGAACCGGTCACTCCTTGGTTTAGCAATTTGATCTCGACAGTGGGACTCCTTTTGCTCGGCTCGGCGCCACCTCTTGGACTCGGTCTTACAGTTTATTTCGTAGAGACCTCTTCCTCCACCTCTCGGGCTCTCTATTTCTTAAGGACCTTTCGAATGTTTTCCTTTTTACTTTAACCCCCTTCGAGTTTCTGTCCTTCAATTTTCTTCTCGACCAAATGCCTCTTTGAAAACTCTAATTGGCGGAAGAACTGCTTAACCGAGTTTCCGTTGTTATCTGATGAGATTTCTTTGTAGCAGAAGAAATGGTTCAAAACTCTTAACCACATGCCCGAGAAAAAGCACTGAATTCGACCGTCACTTTTCAAACCGTTTTTTTTTCTCTGTGCTTTTTCCTTCGTCAATCCTGTGGCTTGACCTTTTGGAATCTAGTTCTACCCAACACTCACGGCACATATTTTTTACCACATTTTCAGCTCTTCCTGAGACTTAGAATTGCATGGCCACAATAATTTATTTTTCTCTCTCTGGCACTTTTCAAACAATTTACTTGATTGGCTCATGCCGCTAAGTCCCAATCAATAAAAATATTCGTATGTGTCTTCGAGGTACAAGACATAACCTTATGAACACCATTTTCAACCAAAACCGAGAGGTGGCAATTGCATGTCACATACAATAAACGTTTTAAGGTCTATTTGTATATCCATTACTTGAAACCACCAGGTAAATGTGGTTTAATTATGAGGCTCCTCTAGTCGATTTATTGCAGCCCACATGTGTCACCGAATTGATTGTCGTCATTTTTGACAAACTTCATTTTTTGGCCATGGTTCAAAGTATTTCTTCAAGCTTCAAACGTCACCACTTGAATGCCAGGAGGAAATTAAAATGCCATTGCATGAGGAAACTTGGGCTTGTCATTTTTTTTCCAAGTTTACTCGAGCTTTTCAAGCTTCAACTCTCTCGGGCATTTTTCTGAGCTTCACCTCTCGAAATTTCTCCCAAGTGTCGCAAGAAATTACTTTGGTTTTTTAAGCACTTCAAGAGCTCTTTTCAGGCACCACTCGGACTTTCTTTCTCCTATGCGCCTTTAGAACTCGCAAACGCCTCTCGACTTCTCTATTTTTCACTTCTCGGCATCTCTTTGGGCTTTTTATCTCGACACGGCCCGATCGAGTGAGAGATTTCCGTCGTGTTGAACACCAAAAACATGCCTTGGTAGTGCATGTTTACAACATCATTGTGGCAACATGAATGCATGACAGTTGCCAAATTAAATGACCGTGAATTAAAATGAAACTAGGAACCACAGTATCAATTAAATGACCAACACGTAATCCATAAAATTTAGTACACGTGCATATGCATGCAAAATTGCAACTATGCTAGTAAGTATGAATTACATTTAATAAGTGGTCATTGTACTCACCATGTAGCGTAATTTGGCTCGTATACACTCACTCGACAAGTCAATTAAATTCCACCTCATGGCTCTTAATTCCAACGATTCTCGTTTGGTCGCTTCCCGATTGTTGTGTTCTCAGCCTCGAGGACTTGTCAATTTTGTGAACACTGCACTTAAATAAATATGTGGCTTTAATTCCAACGAATTCTTGATTGGTCACTTCCAAAATTGGTTTGACCAATCGTGAAAGTACAATTTTAATTTTAATCGGGAGGTTTACCACGAAAATGATAAATGCGAAGCATCTCGGAAGACCGAAATATTATTAGTTCAAATTTCTTAATGTAAGTCATTATTTTGACATGTATATTATCTGCCAATCAAATCTCTTCATGCCATATGGATTAAAAAATTCACAAGTTTCATCTTCTTGTGAATAATTAATGTTCACACTACCAAACACCAGATTGAAATTGTCATTAAGAAAATCCAAGTTATTTCCATTAAAAGAAACAACTGCGTGACTTAGCTCCTTATTCTTATGGATGGTAGTTGTGATCACTTCCACTTTTTGTGTCAAAGGGATCTCCATTTCTTGGGTCACATGTGTGGTCACAGGAGCAACTAAGTGCTCATCTATCACATGAACATCTTGAGAATTTTTTAGCATTCTCTTGACTTGACTCTTGACACTTTTTGTCTTAGAGTCCTTACAGTTATGCTTTTTTTGGAGCATCTTCTGATAATTAAACCATTGTGCATCCATTCGCATCAGAAATTGCTCTAGGTGAATTTTTTCTTCATGGCGTATTTCTTCCATTATATAATCAAATGAGCTTTTGGTTTCTCGTCTCGCCATAAAGCTCCCACTATGGTCGCCAAATTCGTTACACGCCCTTTCGGTCCCGAGGCTCATCGACCCGAAGGGATCGAGCTCGGAAGCGACTATTTGTGTTAAAGGGTTCGTATTGCCTAGAAACCTAGGACTTTCCACTGAAGACGAGTGAATGAAGAACAAATGTGTATTTCATTAATATTAGGAACAAGTACAATGAAATAATGTTAAGTTACTTCTACTTTTAGTTACTTGAAAGTAAATGACTATATTAAGGTTGAACAAAGCAAAGATAAATGTAAAAACAAATATAATTAAAATTGTGTTAATGTTAACTTTTAGTAATAACCGTGGACTCCATGTTCTCCACTTCTCATGCTACCATTTCTTGCAACTGCCCATGTCTCTGATTAACTTCTCCCAAATTGTGTTGCACCAACCACCCATTATGTGTTTAGTGGCCACGTGCGCCAATCATGTGTGACTTGTTTAATTAGTGGCATTATGTGCCACTTCGTGTGTCTACTCTTCCTTTGACCAATGGATCATTGGTTTGTTTAATTCTTCTTTTTTGGTCTCGGACACGTGTCCTCGAACATAACTTGTACCACCTTTAAGCTCATGATCACCTTGACTCGACAGGACCTCTCGAGATCAATAATAATTTGGTCGTAACAATATTGAAATGACAAGAGACTTCTAAAGTGTAGATGGAACATTTTTGTCGATACATTCATGCTAATTTGCTAAGAGATGAATTAATAGAAAATTAAAATAAAATTATCTCTTTTTCTGGGGATGCATGAATGTTGTGATTACTCGTATGGAATAAAGTTTTTTTTTCATTATTTACTGGTTTTTTTAGACTAATAGCTAAATAAAAATAAACTTTCCAGACTTAAATTCTTGTCTCCTTTGTGCAAAGGACACAAAGGTACGAGCTTATAGAAGAAATCTTGGCCGTGATTAAAAATAAACTTTCAATTTACAAAATTGAAACTAAAATATTTTTTGTACCAAGTAAATTATGGAATCCAAAATTAAGTAATCATGAGGTCTAAACGTGGAAATATTTTTATTAAAGGACAAATTTATGAGAAGAGAGCTAATGGAGGTTAGTTCAAGTAGTTAGGTTGTGTGCGTTATTGATATGAGATACTCTCTCTGTTCCATAATAATATGCACACTTTCTATTTTAAATTTTTCAAAATATAAACATACTTTTTTATCCAATATATAGTCAAAAATACCCTAAAAAATGCCCTTAGTTATCCAAGAGAATAGTTGTCCAACAAAATAACCCAAATAATGATTATACGACGGCTGTCCAAAAAATAGGCTCCAGATAATAATTATATTATACCGTGGCCAAACAAAAAAAATAGTTGTCCAACAAAATATTCCCCAAATAATGATTATAAGGTGGTTGTCCAAAAAAATAGTCTCCAAATAATAATTATACTATACCGTGGCAAAAAAAAAAAGGATTCCCTCTCCTGATCAGATAACACTTCAATTGACAACATAAATCGTCTCCCACAACAGATGAAAAGGCTCAAACTTGCACATATATTTATTTCGTCTATTTTCAGAACGACAACAGTTCATCCGTCAAACACTTCAATTTTTTTAGACGTGAATGATCGGGAACCAATAGAGCTTGAAGCTCTTGATGAGGGTTGATACAATTCCTTGAAATGTTTTATTTTTGGTACCTTATGCAATTGTCCTCATGTCTAGTACAATTTAGAATCGTATTAGTGCTTATGGTTCAAACTTATGTCCCTGAGTTTGTAATTGTGGTTTATGATTTCTTCACATAAAGAGAGGACTGACAGAATACAAAAATTTAAGCGTCAAAAGAATGTTGGCCTGCATACCTATCTGAACCAAACTGCATAGTCTAGCATTCTATTCTTCATAAAATTTCATTGAATTAATCATAATTATAATCTTGCAAGAGAAGTAAAAGATCAATACTCCATTTACCTGGCACTGTTCGTGGAGTCATAAGTGACACTTTATGGGCATTTCCTTCTTTAGAGAAAACATCTTATATTGGTAAGCATTCTCTTTTTACAATTGAAAAACTTTTCCTTTCTTTGCTTCCCATGTTGTTTTGGTACTAAATAGAAATATTGTTTTTATATAAGATGTTAAGGTTGTGTGAGATGAATTGTCTAATGCCTTGTAGCTTGACAATGCAATTTCTATTTCGCTTATAGCTGCATTATTAAACCTCTATTCTATTGCTTAAGAACCAAAACGTTGCATGTATAAGAATGGGGCTTCTTGAAAACAAATGTTGAATAATATAGGCGGAGAAGCTACAAATAACCATTCAATATACATGTTTGTAGAATATACACAAAACTTACAGGCTGTTGATGGTTTTCTTCAAATCGAGCAAGTTAGCCAAGTGGTGAAAATAACATGCGAAAGAAAATGAAAATTTTTCAGTATGTGCAGAAGAGAGTACCAAAAAGATAACAAGAGTAGTCATTAAAAATGGCGTAAATGCAGGTTAATTTGAACTAGAACAAAAAGGAACCTAAGAGGAACATTTCTTCTTTTCCTTTTCTTTTTCCTTTTTTTAACACTTATTCATCAATCTAGGGACTTTTCTTATTATGCCCGAAACTTTAATGGGTTGTAGCATATATGTGCTTAAGATCCAAGCTTAAATCCAAGTCTAAACATGGTGAAATAATGCCATGACCAAAACGGTTAGTACATGCGGTGCTAACTCAATCTTATTTGTCCCTTAAATGTTTTGGCTCATTCTGTAGTTTATATGAGATGATTAGACTATTTTATTATTTTTTGTTGTGATCAAGATGTTACGTGTCTTTCTCTAGATAAGATTTTTTTGTGAACTCCATATTTTAAATTTGTTTTACTTTGTCACCTCTATATACTTACATCTGTTTTACTTGTTGTAAATTACTTTAAGAATTCTTTTTTTTTTAAGGAAGATACAATTTACCCAATGGAGTATACAAGGAAGAGAAAAAAAATATAGACAATGAATACCTATTTTCATGCAAAGTTCAAATGAAGGTAATATTTACTATTTAATTATAAAAAAACAAAAATCCTTTTTTTCATGCAAAATGTAAATGGAGGAAATTTTTTACTTCATATGCATATCTTTTTTACTTATATTATTATAATGAAATATAAGTGACTATTGTTGATTTTTTTTGTTATGTTTTAACACAATTTACGAGAGAGATATCAAACAAAAATTTATTCGTGTTAAAGAATGTCTCATCTTGTATTCATTGTGGAGCACACATGTTTGAGTATGAGCTACCAACTTTCTATTGTTCTAACGGTCAAGTTAGACTTGCTTCAAATGATGTACCACAAAGTTTATTTGATCTATTTAGTTCGTAGTCAGAGCAAGCAAAGCAATTTCGAAAACATATAAGTGCATATAACAATATATTATCTTTTACATCATTGGAGTTAAACTCGACAATGACCTTGCTTCTCAAAAAAATTGAGTTTATACTTTGTCAGTGTGTATTTTATGCATCTTTGCATTAGTATTTCAATATTGTTTTGCATGCATTATCGTTCATGTTGCTATGTTTTTATGTTTCTTTGTGTCTTATCTGGTCCAGGGATGATTTGATGCAATATGGATAAATTTGGAGATGTTTTATGTAGAGGCTAGATTTTAGTGTTCATTGCAAGGCCTTAACGAGATGGAAAACGGGTGTCTGATGCAAGAAACACTAGCATAAATTAAAGATGATGTGTTAGGGCTAATTTAGACAATTGAAAGGGCAAAAATGTGGTTGTCTTGAAGGAAAAGTCTAGAATCTTTTAGGAAGGATATTTTTAGAACATTATTAAGCCAATTTTAATGAGGTTAGAGGTGGGCTATCTCATATATAAGTAGCCACCCATTATTTTGTTTCTCTCTCTAGATACTCTACCGCAACTATCGGTATTGACAATAATTTTATTGTTCTTGTGTTCTTCTTTATATTATGAGCAACTAAACTCTTTTCTAGTCAAGATACAATCAGAGTCGATCTTTAATTAATCGTGATGTTCTATTTTTATTAGTTCTTTACTGTTTATGCATTTATTCTATTCTGTATTTGAATGTCTATTATTTTGTTGATTGACTTAATGATAGCCACATCGAATTAGTTAGTAGAATAATAACAACCACTTAGATTCTTAGATCTGTGATTGTATTTCTAGCATAAGTGGTAAGTTAATGTTGTTGTTGTGATACCGAGCTTCGACTATCATTAGTGGAATAAAATAATCTTGATTGAATGATCTGCGGCCTCCGAGTTGTTGGCTTGGGCAGAGCCTTTATAATTCTTAATGTAACAAATAAATTGAATTATGCAGGGCGTTCTAGGGATTGTTTATTGGTTAGAAAATTAGTTTGTAGGACGTCCTAGAACTACCGACACAGTAAGTAAAGATTGGTTACTGAGTGCTTTACTTGTAATATAACTTGCCTGTATGAACAGTATTGGTTTATCTTTCGTTACCTATGATCGATTTATAAAGTGAGACAGAGATGTACCTTAGCTAGGCTTTCGTGATATTGATTTTACCTTTTATAATTTTGCGTCCTTGATTTATTTACTTGCTCTATTTGATTTCTTTACAAAAAAAAATCTCATCTTTATTTTAATTGTTCTTTTTGCAATTAGACGAATTTTTACTGGTTTCTGTGGATTCGATCTTACTCACCACTGTCTTCAAATCTTATTTATTTTGACATTTAGAGTAGAAATTAATTTACTAGTTTCGACACCCATCAAATTTTGATACTTTCAAAGCTCAAGGGCAAATATATCATGATTTAGATTATTTACTGCCAGAAAATAATAATCCATTTTTTTTCAATTATAATTCTATTACATTGCAAATGAGCATCAAAACAAAATGAATGTAATTCAAAATTCTGGTATAGATAGAAATATAATGAAAAAATTGATGAAAATACTGAAAAAATTGATGAAAATGCTAAAAAAAATCCTTATGCTCGATTTTTTCAAAGTTTGAAAGATCACTAGCCTTTAGAAGATCTTCAAATTGTGATAAGAGAAAATCTAAAGTTAGATCAAGAAGTATATAATGCACCAACTGTAGATCAAGTTGTTGCTATATGGATTAAGACAATAATTCAAATGACATCAGGTAGAGAGATATTTGTGCATGCTCATTCAGGTAAGAGACATAATATTAAATACTATTTTTGTTGTTACGACCCATTGCAGGAGTCTTTGTTCTTTCCAAATGGTGAAAGTGGATGACATCAAAATATCAAGAGAAATTCTTCAAGTAGCAGTTGTAACACCTCGCGTGTTTGTGGTTTAGACTTTAGAGTAATCTCGGGTTTATCAGGTGAGGTGCTTGTTTACTCGAGTTTTTTTATGTGTTTCTTGAGTGTTGGGATCATTTTTAAGCCTCTAAACTAATAACTACTAAAACTACCATTTTTTAATTCAGAATCCCTTCTAAAACAATTATGGAAAGAAATCCCAACTCTCATAACTTGGTAGGCCCCCGAAAATCACAACATAACAGTTTAGGAAAAAGAAAAAAGATAATGGGGTACAAAACAGGTCATAACTCTTACCCAATTTAGAGGCTAAAAATTTACAAAAAGATAATGCGTTAACGACCCAAATAATTGAGACAAAATGATTTAGCGGGTTTGATTTGCATATAAATATATGCATTCATTGCATATTTACAAGCAAGCCAAACTAGATGCTTTCAGAAAAACAAAGAGAAAAAGAAAAAAAACATCATTTGAAGGAGGTGGCAATGGAGATAGAGAAAGTTCTTCACATGAATGGTGGATTTGGAAAAACAAGCTATGCCAGCAACTTATCTCTTAGGTCACTTACTCTTTATTTGAACTCTACACAAAACTTTATACTAACAACTCATCTGGCGAGGTGTTAGTATTACAGTTAGCCTGTTGGATCTTAGCAGACCTTTTATTTGTCAAATAATAGGAGTTAAGTGTCAGTGAAGTTATTTATCTGAAAAAGAAAGACAATCAATGAAACCATTGATATTCTAATCGTGTATAAAGTGATTTTTTATGCATCAAATACAGAAATAAAAAATTGAATCGATATCTAAACTCATCTTTGTAGTTAAATATATATAAATGTTAGAGGTTTTGTTTTAAGTAGATTAAGTTTTTTTTTAAAGGTAGAATGATGAACGAAAATTCAAATCAATTATTTTACTGTGTACCCCCACCAAGATTCGAACATGTAACGTCTAATTTTAAACGTTAGTTGATTACTGTCAGGTCCAGTCCATTGGGGCAAGTATATTAAGTGAAAGTACGTAAATTTTCACTTAATAAATTAGTAAATTATATGATAAAAAATAAAAAAGTTACATGTCTTTTTCACAACTGAAATATGTCGAGAATAGTAAAGATGAAAAATATTGGCAAACAAATACCCTCATTCTCTAAAAGGATCGAACCATTTTCGGAGAAAACGGCCAGAATGACCTCACATAACACGAATTCGAACTTAAGTGAGTCGCTTGAATAGAAAAAAGGTTTTGTGACTATATATATTGAAAAAGTCCTGGAATATTTGTGACCCACTGTTTTTCTGTACTCTTGATTTTAGTAACTTTATCGAACATGTTTTGTATTTCAATTGAGACAAGAAAAAATTGTGTATCTTCATTTGAGACAATAAAACTTGTCTCAAGTAACTACAGTTTAACGAAACTGTAACAGTGACATTAAACTTAACTCGTATGTATATTTACAGAGGACAGTGATATCAATGGTGAAGCCAATACTAGAAGAAAGCATAGTGGAATTATATAGAGCAAAGCAACTAGATTGCTTGGTGATTGCAGATTTGGGATGTTCTGCAGGACCAAACACATTATTAGTAATATCAGAGATAGTTGATGTAATTGTTAATGCATGTGAAAAACTGAACCTCTCACCACCTTCATTGCAAGCTTTCTTGAATGATCTTCCAGGAAATGATTTCAACACTGTGTTCAAGTCATGGCCAAGCTTTTATAAGAAATTAATGGAGGATGATGAGAAGAGAACAAAGTTTGGAGAGTGTTTCATGGCAGGAGTGCCTGGTTCTTTCTATTCCAGGCTCTTTCCAGACA